>CAVNYO010000172.1:0-187769 GCA_963692855.1 Mycena citricolor
CCGTCTGGATCGTCCTCGTCCATCGGAGAATGCGTGCCGGAGCGGGGGCAGGAGGCTGGGCGGGGGCGCTGCTAACCCCGTCGGCGGCGTGAACCGGTGCTGGCACCACGCCCATTCGACGGGGACGCCGCGATGCTGCTGCTGTAGCGGTGCTGTTGTTATTCAACGAGCTGCGGATCGCGGAGGACTTGCGCGGTGCTCGTGGTACGTAGGCGAGACGTGGACATGTGGCTTCGCAACCTTCGACGGCGTGTAATCTGGATCGTTCTCCGACATTCCGTGGGTCGGTCCACTGGAGGCGATGGGGACGGCCGCAGCGGCAGCCGCTTGGGCTTGCGCCGCCTCTAGCGTTCCCCGCCGCTCGACACGTTTCATCTTCTTCCGGCATCGGTCACAGACCGTTCCAGGCCCGAGAGACCGGGTCCCCACTTCTCGACGCACTTCCCATCCTTGTATCGCCCAGGCAGTCCGCACTGGCGAAATCCGCTGGTTCTCAGCGTTGACCGCCGGATAGAGATGGGGTCGGGAGGACGTTTGCGCAACCGTCGGAGCTGCAGAAGCTGCAGCAGCCGAGCTCGTTGAATGAAGGCCTGTAGAAACGACCTGGATCAACGACAATCACTCCCACCGTCAACGAACTTACTCTTGCCTTTCGTCGGGATATGCGTCAAAGTGCCTCCTCGCTCCGGTCCTCGTTCGACAACATCAACAGCACCTCGTAATGCTTCCATGCTGGACCGCTCCTTCGGCGCAGACGCAGCAGCAGCCGTATCGTATAGCATCTGGTCAACGTCATCCGAAGCGGAGGAGCTCGAACGACCCTGTTTGCCAGAATGTGGGGCGGGTGCAGACGGCAGAGATGCCCTGTCCATGTTCAGCTCACGCGAATCCCGATGCGTTGGCGACCGATGGACAAGCGTGGGCTGTCGCTCAACAGAACCGCGGCGTACGTTATGGTGGCTCGATGGAGCGACGGAGCTGGGGTGGAATCGTGAAGAAGGGTTGTAGACTGGCGTACTGTGGTGATGGTACTGGGCGATAGTTAGCTTCATAATCCGTGATATTCAGCCATGACAACGCACCTCTCCATCTTCTGCTCTCGCTCTCTTGGGCGGAGGATAAGCGCCAAAGTCGAGATTGTCTTCTCTAGGCCTTCTGGAACCGGCCTGCGCGGTTGGCGGCATCATTCTGCGATCAAAATCATACGGCGATGATGACGGCAGATATGGCGGGTGGGCTGATGATGCTTCGAATGCAGACGAAGATACAACGACAACACGCCCGCCGACTTCACCAACGATCTTCGTAAAACCTGCGCACGAGTCGGTAACACGTGAGCTGACCTCCTGAAGATAGCCATTCAGGCGCTCCCATCCGCCTTGGATCGTGGCAAGCCGTCCCAGATTCTCATCCCGGGCAATTTCAGCCGCCTGGAGCTGGACTTGTGTGTCTTTGAGCTGGGACTGCGTCTGAGCCAACACCACTTGCGAGTTCTGGAACTCTTTGTGGGCCTTGCCGAGCGCCATCTCCGTCTCTTGAAGGACCGATTGCACGGATGAAAGGTCCGCGGAAGCCGTGTGGAGTGACGTCTCGGCCGCTGCACGCCGCGCGTCGATACGCAGGAAGAACGCAGAAACAGCACGCGGCAAAGGGGTGTTACCCACGATCGAAGATATTTTCTCCAGATCTAATGGGGTCTCGTCTGCATCGAGATCCATGGCATTGACGTCTCGTTCTTCCTGGCCCTCGACGACAAGCTCTCTTCCTCCCGATCCATCCCTCATCGCCCGGGAAACAACACCCAGTCCTTTCAGCACCCGTTCAACCTGCTCCAAGCGAGCCTCAGCATGTTTGCGGCCCTCCGCCGCGCTGTCGGCAGTCTTCCTATACTCGGCAATCGAAGCCAATGTGCCGAGCTCTCCCTTGCGCAACGCTTCCAGCGATTCATTGGACAGGGCAAGGGCGGACTGGGAGCTGGCGAGCGTACTCTTGGCAGTGGCGAGCTCCTTCTGCAGACCTTCGATGTCGCTAAACGCCTCGGCGAGAAGCGCCGCAAGCGTGGCGGGCCGGTTATCGGTACTCGTCGGATCGGCGACACTCGTGGTGGGTGACGCGTGGATAGGTGACGGAGACGTGGCGGGCAAGGACGGCACGGGGGGCAAAGTAGGAAGCGTCAGCTGGGCTCGAGTCGCGTGATTGATCAGGTCTTTATCAGATGCGTCGGGCATGGCGACGTCAGGGTTGTGGGGATATGGGTTGGTTGCCTGGGCGGAGGAGAAAGAGTGGAGAGCCTCTTTTGTGGGCCGGGACAAGGGGCAGCAGCACTGGCGCTGTGTGGGTGCGGTTGATTGAGAAGAACGGCGACGTCAGCCATGCGGCGCGTGGCGGGCGGACGATGGGTGTGATGCCTGGGGAGATTATGTACCGATCCCGAAGGCTAAAGAAAAGACGCGAAACGCGCGCTGTCAGAAACGCGTTGTGGGTGCGGTTGGCGTGAGGCGGGGGAGAGGAGCAAGGGGGGAGAAGATGGAGCGCCCACGGTGCAGGTGGTGGTAGAAGACAAAAGAGATGATGACAGTGGAGAAGAGGGATGGAAGCCGAAAGAAGCGGTGCGTCGGTCCTGTGGCGGGTTTTCGGGTTCGGCTACCGACACGGCACGGGATGATTGATGCCCCTAGGCTGTCATGACTCAACAATGGGTCGTTCAAACCATCATGTCTCTCCACTCACTTGAAGGGTCGAGTACCACGTTTAGCGGAGCGCGTTGAGTGTCGAACGGAGCCGTTTGGAGAGGGAAACGGGGGTGGCCATCAATCGCAGTACGCGGGGCTTATACTGGGTTAGTCTACCCGCCCGGGATCCGGCCAATAGGTTGGTTCCACGCCTGCAGCAAGCGCCGTGGAGCCAGCGGGGGCCAGTACATCTCGCCTTGCGTTTCCCTGCTGGCCTCCTGACACCGCGGCGAAGTGCGCATGCCATGCGCAGTGCTTCTCACCCACGGGTCCAGAGCCAGCCAACCCCCGCCCTTCCTCGCATCACGGGCTGACGCAACTTCTCGCGTTCGGGTTGATCCACAAATGGATCTAACTTTGCACACCGCCTTGTGCTGCACCGTATGCATTTGCGGTTGTTCATCATGCCCCGTCGAGCCACATCTGTCATCTCTCACTGTCCGCCCGGCTTCTGAAACTGTTCCAGCACTGCAGCGTAGGCCAAGAACCCCCGTATCGCGCACTGGCATCATCTACATCATGGATACCGCGACGTCGGTATCAGCGCCCCAGCCTCTGCTTCCTGATGACTGCCGGAACTCGGTCGACTTTCCAGGCGACCCAACCCCGCCTGTCAGTCCGCCCACTCGGAAAGCGCTCGTGAGTCCCAGGGGTCCTACCTCGTGCTACCGCCGAACAATGGGACGGCTATTCGGCGCCGTTGTTTTCCCGACGCCGAGGCGGCCTTTGCTCTGGTAGGCATCTCAGTCCTCGGCAACGCCCGCGCAAGTATCTGCTAAATGCGGTCACTGTTGTCTCTTGGATTGTACACATTGACTATTCAATACGACTCTTTTCGGTTCGAATAAGCTCATGGTTCCCGACATCAGAATTCCTGACGACGCTGGAGAGTAAATTTCAGCGCTGGAACCGTCGGGAAGGGCTCGACGGACTGGGTCAAGTATAAATGGTTGGTTCAATAAGGCTGTCTTTGGGTCAAAGTGAGTTCATAATTTGCCACATCGAAAGTGGCCAGCACGCTCCGCAGGAGAGCATCGCCCCTGCACCGAATCAGACATGGCAACAAGGGCAAACGACGGGCACGCACAAAGTGAATGTACTGCCCCGAATCTCGCCCGACCCGCCGTCCTGAATCGCAGATATGCAGACGTCCCTCCCAAAGCCGTCGGTTCCGATTTTCACGATCAAGTCTTTGGGGTCCAACGCAAAGCTTGTTCCGCCCAAGACGAGGGCGAACGCAGGGGGCTGGGCGGTGCACTGCACTAAATATAGCCCATCATCGCCGCGCGAGGCATTGTTTCCATACAGCGCATTATACGCGCTAGCAACGTTACTCGGGAAGGTGCTCGCCGCAGCCCCGTTCTGGATGACGTAAGTGAAAGATTCGTTGTCTGTTACCGGGGTGTGTGTGAAATCGAATCGTTGGACGATAATCATATACCCGGTGTATGTGGCCTTGGCGCCGTGGATCGGGGTGGGTCCAGATGCCTCGGAGTAGCCGTACAAGGGAACCTGGACCGAAGTGTTCGTGACTGGAACCGGGGGAATCCCTCCGAACGCGATATAGCCACTCGAGTTGGAACTCGGACGGTTCAGTGCAATCGAGAAGGCTGAGGGGCGATCAGGCGGAATGGCAGCGCGAGGAATGCCACTCACAAGGATGCGGCAGCTTTTTTTGGGCGATCGCGGAAAACAGGGGAGGATTGTAGGTCAGACGCGTCCAAGTAGACGTCGTAGTGTTGAAGACACTCGTTCCCCCTGGGAATCCAAAGCCAAGGATCCCAGCGCTGACACCATCACCTGTCCAGGCGGCAGACGAAACCAGGCCAAACTCTTGCTGGGGAACTTAGAATCGCGGTGAGTGGACGAGCCGACCCGCAAGTGTTCTCCCAAGCTCACTGGACAGTCCCCCAAAGATCACGGTATCGAAAGCCGCAGAGCCGGACTAGGAGCATCGCTCACTTGGCTGTGTTAAACGCAACTGGGGGATTCACGCACGACGTAATCGCTGTTTGGGAAGGAAGTCGCAAACTCGGTGTGGGGAGGCCCCGCTTTGAACGTACTGGATGCACTGGCGTTGAAACCGGTGCTGCCGAAAGCGCAGGCCGTTCGTGGGATGGCGGCCCCCGATGTGTGATTCAGGCATTGGAAGCCTTTCGACGGGACCCACACATCAGAGCTGGAAAAAGAATCAGCGTGGCTCCTGGCGCGCATGGAGGGGAAAGACAACAGACCTTCCGAGATCAAGGATGGCGATGAAACCCTGTCCACCCACACCGATGTTCATGAGATACTTGGTGTCATATACAGCACCACCAATTCGAGGAGACTGTGCGACAAGGGGAGCGAAGAACGGAGCCGGTGGGATGGATGAGGAGGCCAAGGCAGTCGCGCTCAAGAGCGAGAGCGGAATAACCGTCGCGAGCATGGAGTCAGATGAGAGCGACCAGATGAGAATGTCGGGATGAAGCATCGCCGAGTATTTGTACTCATAGATGGCACTTCTTCAAAGGATTTGGGGTGCTTTTTACGTCTCATCGGCGATGAGAAGCTCCGCTCGTGTACTCCAGACCCCTCAGGCTTCTCATGAGCGTTCTGTCTCAAACAGAAATTAAGACGCAGCAGGCAGGGTTGCCGGGGTGGTTCGAATTGGTTCGCACCTCTGGTTCGGCGATTCAGCTGCCCGTTATGTCCCCATGCATCATACTTCCTTTGAATGAAATTTTAACCGACTGAGGTCAGCAGCTGCTGAAATGTCAGCAGACATATCCTAGATCGTCAGCCAGAGCCATGGGTGCATGTCTGTGACCTTATACACACTCTTTCTGGACGGTGTCACTCACAGCAAATTGTGGAAGATTTAGCGAAATCCGTTGATGTTGGGGTGGGATGTTGGAAGACCCAATGATGACATCATGTCTATCATTGATTGAGTGACATACTCAGGCATCCGACTAGGAAGCGCCGACTGCGTCGGCAGACATGCCTTGCCTCTCAGACAGATCAAACCAATTTTTTTGGACTTTACAGGCGGTAGACAAATACTTACCAGGCACCATAAACTGAGCACCTCTTCTTAGTTGGGCTCTGTATGGAGGCCCGGAACTATATGCTGATAGGCGGGCCTCCGTATCATTGATATTGTTTCGGCCGTTGATGCTGATCTGATTGACTGCTTCTGAGACCCCATAAGCCTCGCTAGGCAGACACAAAATCTGTGAAGTGCCATTTCTCTTCCACGGCGTACAAAAGGGCCTGACACCATTTGAAATAAGTAAATTTTGGATTAATTAACACGCTGTGAAGCAGCCGCTATCGGGATGGATCCCAATGACTCATCAATAGCGCATCATTTGTGATGCTAAAAATCTTGCACATTTCGCAGTACTGAAACGCATCAGAAATCCATTTCTCAATGAAACCAAAACAGTAGCTAGATAGTATAAAAGCAGAGTGCCTCCTGCTATAAGGGATATATTGCCTTTTACTTGAATCCACTATGGTGCGCGCAGCTTAGTCACCATCAAAAGTGCACTAGCGTGCAAATCGGGTCAGGCAAAACCAAAATTTTGACTATTACATCTGGGTCTCTGAGCACGACACTCTGAAGGAGAATATTTCAAAGGCACTTATTTCCGGCTTGGCAGATGACCAGACACCGGGAGCACCATATGATACAGTGGATGGACACATAGCAGTGTGGATTGGAGACACGGGGACTTGCAGTTTGAGGTGCGAAAATTCAACTCGACCAAATACAAATTGCACCGGTGGATCTCAGAATGCGCCGCAAGGGCTTTCAATATATGATACATTTGTTTTTGTAGGCTACGCCAAATTGGGGGATGTCAAAATCCCATTACTCACTCAGTTGGACAGCTATGGGCAATCCCTCTTGAGAGATCACTCCTCTCATTAAAAGGAAGTGTTTTTCAAGAGGAAAAAAAATCGGGCTAGCAGTACAGGTGTCTATAATGTCTTTGCGTTCCTAGAGATCCAAAGGTTCTGAATGTCACTCAGTAATTCAATTTTATCGGATATTGTTTGACCGATAATAGAGTTACTGGGGTATTTGGACTCGAAGTGCATCAATTTCTATAATTCAAAGAATTACTTTTTCGAGACGATGTGAGACAATGTAAAGGGTTGAATACCCTAGCCGGAGCAAGATCGAGGCAGCAGTGAGCTCAGAGATGCCAAAATGAAAAAAGAATGCTGATTTTGAGTACAGAACATAGAGCTTTTACAAAATGAGTCTAGAGATAAGACCAGTATTGAATTAAATGTAAAACAGTCAGTACGTCAGCAGGGATGATGAGCGCAGCACAAAGCGACTGCCAGTTGGGGAAATAGGGCCAAGTGTTAAGATAGGGTCCATCAATGTTTGTACATTTGTTTGTATATTGATTTGGGAGTTTTCTCCCTGTCTCTGACCGTCATCCGGGTGCGACGCGGGCTCAACGTCAACAGATTCGCAGTCAGACTTGCGGGATTCACCCGCTCTGACATCGTTGCGGCCCGCTCGCGAACACAGGCCCGGCGTTGGGCAGGACGACTCCCTGTCAATATCACCCTAATCCACCACATCTTGCTTTTCAAAAATCCCCCACTCCATTTCCCGAATACAGGCACTCGCTGCAGGCACAAGATATCGATTCCCTCCCTCCCTCCCTCCCACACATACAACTCCTCACCCAATGTCGACAGATGTCACTCAGAGACGCAACGGTCATCTGGGTGAGGGGGACTATAGGGGTGACAAGGGACCAGGGCGGGCCCGAGGATGTGCGGACGGTGCGAGAGTGGGACGTAGCATTGGAGATGCTCCCAATGTGAATTGTCACGCAGGGGCAGGGGGAGGGAGCAGACACATGAGATGTGGAGAGTCACAGAGTGCGACAGGTACGGCCGGCGGCTGGATCACAGAGCCGAACGCAGGGCGCTGCAACACGGGTCGGACCAAGCTCAGCCGGACGAAGGCGATTCGGAGAGCTATCAGGGGGACTCGACGGAGCGGCAAGGCGGAATCACGCATGTGGGAGTGGGCACTCAAAAAGGGAAACCGTCATGGCTTACGGGTGGCTGGCGCGATATGGATACGCGAAAGGCCAAGGCCTGGAATTCAAGTGACGAAATTTCAGATTTGTGGGTCGTGCTCAGACGCAGCGGTCATTTGCACGAGGGGGACTGTTAAGATAGGGTCCATCAATGTTTGTACATTTGTTTGTATATTGATTCGGGAGTTTTCTCCCTGTCTCTGACCGTCATCCGGGTGCAACGCGGGCTCGACGTCAACACCAAGGGGAGTTGTCGAGGCGGAGAGAAATAGAGCAGCCAAAGTGGAAATTTGAGCTATAGCACGGCCCAAGCACATCCAGAACTAGAACGCTAATGTCTTGAAGTGTCAGAGGATGGCTAATCCCGAGCTCACAGAGTCTAGGGTCAAGCAGAACGACAGCAAAAGGGAAGAGAGCATGAGGGATTTGATTGTTGATCGCATCAGCCCTGCGTCGAATTGTGTCTGTCCCCGATGGTCATATCGCGTTTTTTGTGGGTAGAAACATGTGCGAAGCGTTTCAGGGGAATGGTTACATGTTACAGCATGTATATACTTAACTACAGACGCCCTTGCTCCAAAGTTGCTTGAGCTTGTACCGTAGCATACATGATCCTTGAATGCATGAGCAGGCGGTGTTTGGGGTCTGAGAAATCTGAATATGATAAGATCAACTATCAATCACACGGAACACGAACCTTTGAGATCGGGATGCTCGCTTATCAGCATATAGTTCCGGGCCTCCATAGCTCTGCTCCTCTTCACCTTTGCTGTCATGCAGTGCCAGCTTCCCATGCTTCAAGGGGCTCGGCGCAGTAGACTGGTTAGCTACTATGCACATCTTGACAATATCGGCAGATACCAAATCTTCCTTCTTCGATTGGAAGGCGATGTGAGATCGGTTCATTGTCAGCATCACAGTCGTACCATGCAGTTTGGACATGTAGTCCTCCGGTGCAATGAGTCTGCCATCTTGGTCATATGCCGGTATGCCATGCACAATGTGCATTCCCTAATACGAAAGACATCATCATATATCGGCGGCGAGAATAGCAACAAACAATGGAGCACAGCAACGGAAGAAGACGGAATGTCAAACGGAGAGAGCCGGCAGCTTTTTGATCGCGAATTATGGTGGTGGAGATGCCTTGACAAGCAAGGCAATCAAAATTTTCTCAGTCGTTGGAATAATGAATGAACGTTATGAGCAAGAAAGCTCCTATTTCTATTATCTACTTCAAGCGATCTAGCCCTAAATTATCAGCGGAGCCATGCCACGGATACTTGGACTGCATCTACGGAGCTCTGACAAGGAGGATTGGTCCAGACGCAACTGTTTCTTGGCTCTCAGTACACGTCGGAATGGAGTCTCCAATGTGCCGTCAAATCTTTGTGGATCTACGCACTGTCTTCTTGTCTATATTCTCCGACCAAACTCTTGGGGACCTCACCCGACTCACTATCTGCCTAGGCTGCGCGATCTGCATCTGTGGTATAAAGAAGTGGTGTACCGCAGTGGTCAGATATTGAATCTTTGCCGACTCATCATAGCGAAGCTGCTGAGATGGACACGCGCTTGCCTATCTTACATTATTGCTCCATATCTTGAATCTGAACACAGACAAGGTAATATTTCTCAGTTTCCCCAGCCACTCTCGCGGCTTGACTATGCAGCAACTTGATCACATCTCCCAATTCACCTTGCTTGACTGAAGCCACCAGTCAGGCCCATCGATTCCCGAAGCTGTCGCTGTCACATGTCTTTACTGCTCGCCGCTCCCCGCTGTATCAACTTGAAAAGCCACGGAGCTAAGGACCTAGAGATCTGCGCGCCGCCCTTGATTCGTGGAGATCGGCTGATCGTGGTTCACCCGGTCATGCTCGTGACTGATCCGAGGCCCTTCGTTATATGTGCTCCGTCTGGACCCCTCTCCGCTCGAGGCGACCATCGATGGGACGGATTAGTTCGTGATCAAGCACGATTTCCTGCCGGCTGTCGTGCTTTCTCGACATCTTCGCCTCGATTCCGACCGTCTGATTCAGAAGAGGGATCGAAGGCGTTGGGCCGGGCGATGGCCGCCCGATCTTGAGTGCGCCTTACCTCGTCGGTCCTGTAAGCTGGAAGGGCAGATAGCCCTGGGGTGCGAAACGAATATCGCACACAGTTCGGACGAGGTCATCTGTCTGTATCTCTAAGATTCGTGATGTTATGCACAAGAGCGAAAAATCTAGATTAGAACTCGAGACTATCTCCGTCGGCGGTCCTACTCAGCGACCGGAATCTGCCCCCATCGGTCCATATATGTACAATACACTTCCACCCGATGTGTTGGAGCCGGACCGGAGCATCGAAGATGGCGAACTTGGGCCGATGCGGCGCGGGCGGAGCTTTGTGCAGCGCGTGCGGAGTTGAGTCACAATCACCAAGCTATTGGCAGCCTGTCAACAAGATCCCCATTCCCCCTTGCACTGCGACCACATCCACTCGCACACACTCAATCCACCCCCGCAACTATTATCACCGATATTGAAACATGTCGCCCGCCGCGATCACCAGCCCGACAAACAGCAACGGCAAATACCATGCTGTGAAGCCGCAGATTAACACACCCGCAGCGGCGCCGCGCCTGACCTCCGCCGATGTCATCCACCTCGAGCACGAGCACGGAGCGCACAAGTGAGCATCGTCTTCTAAACTGTCGTCTTGGTGTTTGCAGTGGAAGCAACGGTTCTCTCCACAGAAACTCTGCCGGTCGACATTGCGTCCTGGAGTACAGAGGGGTGGGGGAGCGGTTGTTGTAGGAGGAGAGTACACAGGTTGAATCATGGCCCGTTCCGTCCTTCTTATACTCCATCCCTGTGCTATTCCTGACCTGCGTTCTTTTTGCCACTAGCTACCACCCGCTGCCCGTCGTCTTTGACAAGGCTCTCGGCGCGAAGTGAGCTTACTTTCTGCGGGATTTTCGCTCAGGCACTGATGATGATGCAGGGTATGGGACCCGGAAGGGAAGGAGTACATCGACATGCTCTCGGCCTATTCGTGTGTTTCCCATCCTGCCCTCGATCTCGGCGCCTGATAACCGTATTTCGCAGGGCGGTCAATCAGGGTCACTGCCACCCCCGGATCGTCGCGACGCTGTGCGAGCAGGCCCAGAAACTCACCCTCTCGTCGCGCGCGTTCTACAATAGCGTGTTCGGGCGCTTCGCGCAGGTGATCACGGATATGTTTGGCTACGAGATGGTGCTCCCGATGAACACCGGTGCCGAGGCCGTCGAGACCGCCATCAAGCTCGCGCGCAAGTGGGCGTACATGAAGAAGGGCGTCCCCGAGGGCAAGGCCGTCGTGCTCAGCGTCGAGGGGAACTTCCATGGTCGGACCGTCGGTGTCATCAGGTGAGCTGCGCCCTACATCAATCAAGCAAATCGATGTCATCCTCACACATCCTCACACAGCATGAGCACCGACCCGGAGAGCCGAACCGGCTTCGGGCCCTACCTCGAGGGCGTCGGCCCCACGTTCATGGATGGCGAGGAGCTGCGGACCATCCGATACAATCACCTCGCTGATCTCGAGCGGGCGCTGGAGCTGAACGGCGGCAACGTCGCCGCGTTCCTCGTTGAGCC
Organism: Mycena citricolor; assembly: GCA_963692855.1. Classification (NCBI taxonomy): domain Eukaryota; kingdom Fungi; phylum Basidiomycota; class Agaricomycetes; order Agaricales; family Mycenaceae; genus Mycena; species Mycena citricolor. The sequence goes on from CAVNYO010000172.1 coordinate 11,413, forward strand.
GATCCAGGGCGAGGCGGGCATCGTCGTGCCCGACGCCGGGTACCTCAAGAACGTGCAGGCGCTCTGCAGGAAGCACAACGTGCTTTTCATCTGCGACGAGATCCAGACGGGGCTGTGCCGCACCGGCAAGATGCTGGCGTGCGACTACGAGGATGTGCGTCCGGACATCATTCTGCTCGGCAAGGCGCTCTCGGGTGGTGGTACGTCCCGGTCGTTTCACACACAAGAGTCTCACGAACCCCTTTGTCAGTGTATCCTGTTTCTGCCGTGCTGGCAGACAAGGACATCATGCTCTGCATCAAGCCCGGCGAGCACGGCAGCACCTACGGCGGGTAAGCGTGTCGAAATTGGCGCACCGTGACTTCATGCTAATGTGTCGAGTCCAGTAACCCACTAGGATGCGCGGTGGCCATCACAGCTCTGCAAGTGCTGGTCGACGAGCAGCTGTCCGCCAAAGCCGATGCACTGGGCGAGACCTTCCGCTCCGCCATCCGGGGGCTCAATTCTCCGCTCGTGCAGACCGTCCGCGGACGGGGCCTGCTGAACGCTGTCGTCATTGACGAACAGAAGAGCAGGCGTGGGCGCACGGCCTGGCAGCTGTGTCTCTTGCTGAAGAGCCGCGGTGTGCTGGCCAAGCCCACACACGTCAATATGTGAGGACAGCCAAGTCTGCACTAGCTCTTTTACTGAGCATACTCCGACTGCACAGTATTCGATTCGCTCCGCCCCTGGTCATCTCGGAGGAGGATCTGCTGCGCGCAGTGAAGATCATTGGGGAGTGTCTAGTGGACTTGGACACCGTGAGTACCGTGTGTGTATGTTTGCGGCTTAGCTCATGATTGTTCCCTCCCCCCAGTTGGACGAGATCCCAGGCGAAGTCGATAGCGAGAAAGGACACACGGATAACGTCACAAACTAATTGGATTGTACTGTATACTGTACATTACTACTGGCGAGAGTATGGAGGACTCAGCGTGGCTTGCATATCTCGGGTAAGACACAAAATAACCGTCAGATCTGTTGGCAGCTCTATAGTAGGTGGCTCCGAATACTTGGAGGAGACTCGGCTAGAACTACTATAGAGGGTGGAAGCGAGCCTAGTTAGCAGCACCCATGCCTGTCTTCTACTACGGACCCCGGTCTTCATGAACAAGGTCCGGATACCACAAGACCGGGCAATCTTGAGATGCACCCGACTCCGAAGGCTTGAGAGGTCAGCAGAGCCGCCTGTCACCACGGCCGATCGATAAGACGACTATATGACGCGAGATGTGCAGAGCGCGGAAAGCGACACGAGGATGGCGAGATATGCACACACAGCGAGCGCACCGATGTCGCTTTCCGGCGAGGTCCCAAGCGGTGTAAGTACAGACAGGGAAATCGGATATATTTTGCGACACAAATCTACATCGGACCTGAATCCGAAGGCGAAATGCCGGCCGGCCGGCCTCGAGGCGGATAACACCACCTCACTTACCATAGGGCCGTGCGAGGGTCCAGTGTGCAGATCCCGGGATGTACCGCTGATCTCGCTCCGTAAGGGAATTGTACTTGCGGAGAAGACGCCGCGAACAAGGATAATGCTCACTGTGGTGTTGTTGTTATCCAGGTGGTGGTGGTGGTGATAAGTAGGTCAGTGATTTGTGTTTTCATGGTTTGAGTTGAAAGTTTCATGTTGTAGAAGCTACGTTGGTGTGTCAGTGGAAACATACGGCTCACGCAAGACCGAGTTACGCACGAGCGAAACCCGTTTGCATCCAGCCAGCGCGCTTATCTCCACCGGGCCGTGCTGGCGCCCACAACGAAACTGCTACACACGCACGTCAAGAAAAGACTGGGAACATCAGACATTCGGATCGCTAAAAGACACCGTGTGGCATCTTGGGTTCTGCGCGCAAGGTCTCTGAGCCCCGTCGATTACAAGGTCCAAGTCGACCGTCTGAACGAGCTTTCTTCACATCGTCACCGTCAGATACGTGCCAATCCTTTGCCATCCACTGAAGCGCAGAATCTCGGACATTGCCGTGCCATCATCCCGGATTATGTCGACGAGCCAGGTCGCCACCACTGTGTCGACGACGCACCACGGTCTGCGCCGCGAGCACCGCAGAGCCGCCAAGATCGCACCAGTCGAGCTCCCTGCGGCGTCGCCGGGGCTGCCGCCGACGATGCGGCCGCAGTCTTACTACGACCAGCTCGGATTAGGATTGGGGCGCTCGCCACCGCCCCCGTCGTCGCCGGTAGTATACCAGCCGCGTGCGAGCCGGCCGCATGAATGGGCGAGCTTCCAGGGCCGGGTGAGTGGCTGGCAAGGAGCGGCGTCACCCGAGATGGCGGCGTCAATGCCGCGGCCGCGCGAGAGCGGATCGCGCCGCGTTATTGGAGCCGATGCGCCTGCCTCGGGATACCGACACGGGCGGGCGTCGAGAGAGCCTGTGGCTCAGACTGTGCCGTTCGCCGCGCCGTGGATCGCGCCAGAGCAGCACCGCCACCAGCAGGAGAATCCAGCCCAGGCAATGCCTGGCCGACCGCAATCACAGCAGGATCGGCCCGCCAACGCTCACCCGACCAGCCGAAAGACGGCCGAGGAGCGGCGCAAGTACAACGACATGATGGCCGACCTGAGGAAACGAAAGGAGCTTGAAGACGCGAAGGCCAGAGCCGATCCACGCAACTATCTCATCCAGGCGGCGCTCCACCACGGCACGATCCGGGTCCTCGACTGCGCGCCGGACGCCTTTGTGCCCGCATCCGCAACAGGCGAGTGGCTCGTCCTGTCGTATCATGGCGTTGCGTCGGATCGCTGACGGGTTGTTGTAGCGAATCTGCGGGCCGATCCCGGGACGCCGGTCGAGCTGCACCACCCGCTGTTGGAAGCACCGGCTTTGCGCAGTGAGTGGCCAGGACCAGAAAGTGGATCGAGACTGATTCGTCGCGCACAGCCCGAGAATTGGCTGATGAAAGATCGACCTGGAGCGATGCTACCCCTGAACCCGACCGTCTACGCGATTGCGCTCGATCGGAGGCACAAGGTAGCCCGCCACGGGGAATCTTGAAGAATGCAAGTCGATACAGCGGTAGGAGGAATTCCCAGCCAGTCGAGGGGGCAGCAGCACAACCGGCGGCGGTGCCGCGTGTGACATCCCCGATTTCGCCCCAGTGCACCGGTAGTAAGCATGTTTGCCGACTGCACCGATTCCCGCTCCATGCTCGACGACAGGTTCCAAACCCCTTCCTCCGGGAAGCCGAGGTGCGTGCCTCGTGTCTCTTGAGGGTCCTGCTCAGCGTGCGACCACACCAGTCTACGGCAAACTAAAGCCCGAAGCGATTGCGCTTGAATGGCCGCTGACGACGACACACCGCATCGACAGCGTCACCAGCCAGGCGCGGAGACGCAAGGGCAACAATCCGTTCGTGCACTGGGACATCCGGCTGGACCCGTACGACCCGCGGAACGTCACGGTCGCATTCGAGCACGGGCCGCGCAGCGAGATGCCTGAGGCGAACCGTGGAATGCACGTCTCGACGCACTGCGTCGTGATGGAGCTCGTCGTCGCGTGCCCGCTCGTCGGCCCCATCACAGTCAGGACGGGCAGCGCGCTGCGGGTCATCGACGTATACAGGGCCATATTCGACGCGTATCACCAGCCAGCGGCCTTTCCGGACCCCGGAGCTGAGGGATCTCGCAGGGGTATTCGCGAGAGGCGGGGAGCCAGCGGGCGCCGCACGAGCGAGGAGCGCCAGAATACGTTGCGCAAGATCGACATGCTCGAGAATAGGCGCAGGTTTGAAGGACTGATGCAGAACAAACAGAACGAGTGGGAGCTCTTGTTATCAGAGGTCTGAGTGTCGGAGACTGCACACGCCTGGGACACTTTTGTACAACATCTTCATATGCACATCTTTATCAGCGGAAAAGGGCTGGGTCAAACGAACACGCGCTCAAGAGCGAGCAGGCTGTGGTAGTGTGGTCCAAGTGTCAAAAAGTGAGTCAAGAATGAGTCAACGCGGGCAGTGCATCCTCTCGTGTCCGCGGTCACGTGCTCTCAAGGCTAATCTCGGGGACGCGTCCCTGGCTTGTCAAACTCACAACTGCTGAGTGCTGATTTCACGGGAAGGAACTCGTGGGATGATGCCTGAATCTTCGCGAGGCGAATTGTGCGCATACATAGTATCCCTTTGGCGTAACGTGCATTCCCTTCGAGGTCAGATCACGGCACGTCAAGAGCAGTTGGCCAAGCTCGCACGGAGGAGCACAAACAGTCTTTGACGCATTCTGCAATCTCACTCGATGAAGAAAGGATCACGCGCTTCATTCATTCCAGTCAGCAGTCCAAGTCACAGGTCTTGTACTTTCACGACTGTCTTTCCCATCGCATTCCGTGCCAGCGTCCGATCATAAGCCTGCAAGAGAGAACAGGTCAGCTGGGACACTCCTCCATCGATGGATCCTACCGAAAAGGCATCGCGAACCTCAACAACCTCGTCGATGACCACACGGAGCTCTCCTCGCTCGACCATATCCGTCAGGGCAACTACCTTCTCCCCGTTGGGTGTATTCCTGATCATGTTGCATCGCTCGGAATGCCCCCGAGAGCCGTTGGGAGATGAGTGTTCAGCATTGCGCGTCACACCGTAAGAAAGAGTCCTTCAAAGATTGATGAAAAGCCCGTCGGCTTTGAGATATGCCGGTGAATGATCGAAGACGGCTTGCATGCTGATCGTGTCGAAGATGCACTCGAAAAGTGTTGAGGCTATGAACCAGGCAGGCAGGTGAAGGGGGATTTGCGCGAAAGTCAACCGCCTGGCAAGCGAACGATGATCAGAAGCCCACCTGCGCAAGGGCGAGGTCAGCACTGTTGAAGCTGGATCTGCATATGTTTTTGCTCGGCGTACGCGTTATCCCGCTGAAGAGCAACATCTCGTCGATCTCGACCCGGGACGACTCGAAGATGTTGACCTAGATCATCACTGCAGCGCCATTGCGAGATTCTTCGAACAGATGCAGCGCCCGCTTGGTCAGTTGCTCGACGATTGGGACAGACCTGCCAGCTCGGGAGCTGGGGCATGATAAGGGAAGAATGCGCGATCTGTGAGGGTTTGAGACGGAGAGACGGGCGCAGATGGGGAGCACCGACATAGAGAAAGCTTGCGTCCACAGCACCCGGAAGCAAGCCATCTCAGACGGAAACACATTGAACTGCTCTCTCAGGGCAGAAATGATTCCAAATGCACTGTGTTAGCTAGCCAGTAGCTGGCCAAGAATGACGGTGCATGAGAGCTCGTAATAGGATCATTAGGGTGGTTGGAGGTGGCATAGGCAAAGGAGGAGCGGTGAACGTAAAGAAGCGCTGCAAGTGTTGTTCAGAAAGACAAGCGTGTCGCATCGTGCACCGAGATATAGAGAAATCACCGGGATCTACTCACTCATGAGTGTAATCCCATCTCTGGTGATATCGAGATTGAGGGGGTACGGTCATCGGCCAAGGCTGATTCGACGACCTGCGGTAGTCCGCAGTCTACAAAAAGGAGCGAGAATGTCGGTACACGGCCCGTCGCCAGGACTGGAGAGACGCAGAACAGCACCCAAAACCACGTCTGGCCGAGTTGATGGTATGAGACCGAGTGCGAGGTGTTGCCGATCACAGATATGTATCATAATCAATCTGACATCGACCCTAACCTGTCTTCCAGCGCTCCCATGACCAGTCCGCTCGACATTGGTTCGGGGTACACAAATCGCTCAGGTATACCACCACCGGGACGTTCGGGAAAGTCTGGCGTGTTCGTCAATTTTTAATCCGCTCAACGTCATCTCGAGCTGAGCTCCGGGCGCCGGAGTCTCCCTCAAATCTCTGTCGGAAGCAGCTGCTGCAAATGGTCGCATAAACACGCGCGTGCAACTTATACCTTTCCGCTCTACAACCTGCTCCCTCGAAATCCTCATCTATGTGATGGTCTTTCCGCCTGCTGTTGCTGCTCTGACTGGGCACTCAAACACTCCAGAATCATCACCACATCTGAAGACATCGATTTCACGCACATCTCGCTGACGCGCTCTCGGGGCGCATCCTCGAGAACGGACCCCCAACGAGGACCCTGTGCAATCATTCTAACATGTCCTCGTTGACGTGCGCTACAATGGAAGACGAATGATCCTACATCGAGACCTTGAAAACATTCTCCCCGCGACGAACATTCCAAATTTCAAATCGGCTCCTGCTCTCTTCGCGGGGAGGCATGAGTATCCCTTGGGCGCCAGCTATCTTGCTCCTCCTGACCTTGTCGCAGGCGGCGTAGGTCAGGAACTACTTGTTCCTTGGATTATAGACGGCCGAATGCGCTAACGTGAGTGGGGCCCCTTTCATCTCCATTCCTTCACTATTTGACTTCTCGCACAGCATTTCGAGTCTGGTGGCCAGTCCGAATCTGTTCAAGGCTGGGCTTTCCCTTGTCCCGCGCTCGCCGACATCCTTCTTCGTTACGACGCCCATAGGCCGGCCCGGGATTGTCTCACGACTGGTGAAAGACCAAGACACGCTCGACAGCATTCTGTGGATGACGCTTGACCAGTTGCTCTCGACGTCCAGTAATGTTCTCGGGACCGTCGCGCTGGTGTTCTACACCTTCCCGTGCCCTCAGCATCATCTTTGCGCCCATGTTGATCATGTACTATCTGATCGCGCGTACTATCGACGCTTATCGGTTGAGACCGAGCCACTGGAATCCGTCATGCGGTCGACCCTGCGCGCGTCAGACACAGAAACGTTGACCGGCATCTCGACTATCCGCGCCGAACATTGTCGGAGCGAATATTGTAGGGGTTGTTCCAGATGTGTTGTGAAGTTGGCTGATGCTGGTCCCACAGGACAGCGTGCTGTTCCTGAGCACTCTGCGTCATCTTTGGATCGCAGACTCGCGCTGCTGAGCTGACCTGGGTTCCACGGTGACCCGTAAAACTCGGGAACGGACGCAGAGCTGTTATCCGTACTGCAGCGCGCATGGCTACTGCCGCGACCCGGGGAACCGTCTGACCCCATAGCCGAAGCCAAGTTCAGTCTGAATTGCACCATCGGCGACGACGGATCCAACTACAGCGCCGGCGACAAGCAGCTGCTGGCTCTCTGTCGAGCGTTGGTGAAAGACAGCCCTGTTCTCCTTTTGGACGAGGCGACGAGCAATGTCGACGTCGAGACGGATGGAAAGCTTCAGCGGACGATCCGGACAGAGTTTGCAAGTTCTACGTTGCTTTGTATCGCACATCGGCTCAATACGATTGGTACGCTGTGGTTCTTTGTTGTTTGAGTTTTCACTCGCTGATCAGATGCGCGCATTTACAGCCTACTACGACCGCATTTTGGTGGCGGACCAGTGGCCGAGTACGACACAGTCTTGTTTAGAACGTGTTTGACGAGGAGGACTCGATCTTCCACTCGCTCTACAACGAGGCGAATCTTTCGAGGGCTGATATCTTGCGTATCTACTATCCGGGCTGATGACGTACAAAAGAAAGGCTTACGACATACCACGCTTCACTCACGGGTTGGATATCCTACATAGAGTTGATATCTGTACTAATGGGCCGGGATGCACGACTGACTATTGTTACTTGGACCACATGCGAGTCAGCACACCTCCAGAAGCAGCATTGACTTCAACGGTCGAAGTTACGAGCAATCTGGTGTCAATGATGACTTTCAGAGAAGAACAGCACCCAAAACCGGGTCTGGCCTGGATGGCTGTGAGAGACTGAGTGCGAGGCGGGGTGTTGCCGATCACGTCTTTGTCAATGTCATGTGTCACTCAAGTTACCCAGCCCTGTCTTCCGGCACTCCCATGATCAAGTCCTCTCGACACCAGCCCGGGGTGCACAGATCACTCAGGGATGTCGCCGCCGGGTATTTTGGGACGGCCTGACGTCTCTGTCGATCTTTCATCCGCTCAACGCCACCTCAAGCCTCTCACCAGGCACCGGGGTCTCCTTGAAGTCTCCATCGGACCCCGCTGTTGCGAATGACCGGATAAACACGCGCGTGCAGCGGGAGCTCCTCTACTCTTCATCCTGGTCCTTCGACATCCTCGTCTATGTGATGGTCTTCCCGCTCGCTGTCGCTGCTCTGACTGAGCACTCAAACGCTCCAGAATGGTCACCACGCCTGAGGACATCAATTTCACGCACATGTTGCAGGCGCGCATCCTTGACAACGGACCTCCCGACGAGGACCCCACGCGATGCCTCTAACATATCCTCGTCGACGTACACTTCAATGGAAGACGAATGGTCCTACATTAAGACCTCGAATACAACATCATTCTCCCCGCGACGACCATTCCAAATTTCAAATCAACTACTGCGCTCTTCGTCAGGAGGCAATGGACGGGGAGCGCCAGACAACGAGCTGCAGGAGCCCCAACTACGCAGCGCCCAACTCATTAGAATCGACCGGTCCTCTGGCATGATCTTAAACGCTCTGCCACGCAACTCGCTTTCTCTCGAAGATGATGGTAATTCAGAATGTCGACGGTGTGTTCATACACTCTTACACTCTCACGTGGTCACTTACATCGACGTCTGCGTACAAGTACGGTCTGACCACCCCCTCTCAATCCTCGTAGAGAGCCCAATCGATTGCATCCTTATGCTGGCTTCGCTCCAGCAGAAGAACATCTCAGAGATCTTGAAACAGGTGCGGTTCAGTCGACATGCCCCACCCCCATCCCGGACGACTTGGCTTGGGCCGGGCTTTGCGCTCTATGGTCTCTTTCACTGCCGCACCGCTGGATTGGGATTGGGATTCCGTGTACAGAGTGGGCCGGATTGTTCAGTTTGTTGAGCAGCATGCTACAAAGGGGAGGCTCTGTCGAGACGATGGTTCCCGCGAGGATCAAGTCGAGCTAGCTGAAATGTTGCTACATGACAGGTGGAGAGTACATACATCACAACCGTGCGTCATATCTGTTTCGCTGGTCTGGTCATGTCTCATGTTATAACAGGGGCCACCGTCTCCGTACTAGAGCAAGAAGTGAAGCCGGCGAGTCCAGGCTTGAGTGTGTATTCTGTGCTTTGCATGCATACCTCTGACAGATTGCAGCATAAGGACATCATTTTTCGCACCCGTTTGCCTCTCAAACGTGGCAATTCCGAGGATTTGGATTCGCGGGTGTATCTCAAGCACCATCTGGCCTCTGTGCTACAGGAGGTCGCCACGCCGGTGGACAAAATGTGAAAGTACATGCATGGTCTCAGTTGCAGCTGTTGTCTTGCGGCGAGAGCATGAGTGAGGGAGCTTTCGGTGTGTGCTGTTACTATCCGGATTGCACTCGACTCCCGTTTAATCTTTCGTCAGAATGTATATACATCAATCTGTACGGTCCTACCATGCTAATTCTATAGGTCTCCACTTCGTGCTTGGTCAGCGCTGACAGTGGGATCAAATGACCAGAAGACGGTTTTCTCCTCCTTTATCTTCCTGAAACTGGCTTCCGAATTCATTTTCGACATCCCAGCCCACAACACGAACTACTGACAGTTTTCTTGGGGTTTTGAGAACAAAGCTACGATTTAACACGTTCTTTCCTTGCGAATTATGCAATTGTGACTGTTCCAGGTCCACGTCACTCATATCGATTCCCCACCGCCGGCCTCCCTCTCGACCATCTTCTCCGCCAACGATTTGGCACGCCAGCCATTAACCTCGCCTCGTGCTGTTTTCGATCTGGGCTGACAGCACCCAAGGTATCGCTCCGCTGAAATGCAACTTGCCAGGATCTAGTCTCGATCGAGCGCTTAGCCCGTTATGCTCTCGACGAACTCGGGAGTTCGTAAATGAGAGCTTGAGATCAGCTGACGGCTGGTGCTGGATCACTCTTGTGAACCGCGAACTGCACCTGGAGCCCAGACGGGAACAATCACTCTTGTTACAGGCAGTCAGCAAGACGGCTCTTTGGCCTCGGACATTGGTGCATTTCTCACAGGATCCTGACCCCGGAGTGCTAGTTTGACAGGCATGCGAGTCTGGCGCTGCGATGCTGCGGGTTTAACCCAATTCTAAGCCTTGTGTATCTGATCGTATCAGCTTCTATCTCTAATGAACGCACCAGGTAGACGAGCGCTGCCAATGCACATGCGGTGAGGCTCTGAATTTGTGTCGCGGCATTCCAGCGCAACCTCTTTGCTCTCCTCACCCATGACGAACACTCAGCCCCTCTCGCACTCGTCGCCCACCGGTCCAGATGATGATTGGAAGAAGTTGCTCAACGAGGCCATCACGGCATACGAGGAAAAGACCGGGAAGAAGCTGCATGAACTGCCGTTTGCTCAAGACGTGGAGGACTGCACCACGCTGGTCGATTTCTTCGGAGTATTGGACAAACACCAGAAAGCTTTCGGCGAATTCCGTTCCCAAGACGAGAGGATTCGGGCGATTCTCAAGCCCATTGCGTCGCTCACTCAGGCTGTCATCGACCCTGCGGCCGAAGCGGCAGCCACTTTTGTGATTTCCGCCTCTGCGTGCTGCTGGCTCTCGGTCTCATTCTCTGTCAGGTTCCGGGAGGGAAAGGGATCTTTGTCGTTGTTGCGGCGTTTCTTCAGGTACCTGCTATTTGCGTTATCCCTCCAGATGCAGAACTGACGGAGAATCCGCTTGTTTCAGGCCTCCAAGAGAGTCAGCGCCAGTTACGACGCCCTGGAGCTTGTTCTACTCCGGTTCCAGCCGTGTCTCGTCCGTCTGGAGATCTATCTCGGGCTGAATTCTTTCGCTCAGCGTCGTGCCCTCCGTGATGCGTTCTTGAAGATCCTCGTTCTCATGATCAAGATCTTCGGTCTGCTCACAACGGATCTGAAATCGATCCATAAACTCAAGCGGGGCCGGTGCTGGGTAACGCAGAAGCGAATCAGTGCGCTCTTTTCCGAGTCTGCCCCAATTTAGCCCGATACTGATTTGCACCTCTGACAGGGGACTGGGTGGGCCAGCTGCTGCAAGCTAGTGATATGAGAGATGCTCTCAGTGAGCTTGACGAGCTTACTAAGCAAGAAGAGCTTGCTGCTGTGATGGAAAACCTGATTGCGGCAGAAAGGGCACGAACAGCGGCAGAACAGGCTCAATCGGCCGCACTGGCTGCACAAGTCAATGCGCTGGGTGCACGATTCGCTGCCCAGGGCGCACAGGACGCCGCCAAGGGAGCAGAATTTGCTGCTGAATGTGCTGAAGCCGCTGCCGAGAACGCCGAAGTCGCTGCCGAGAACGCTGAATCTGCTGCTTTGGGCGCTGAATCTGCTGCTCAGGGCGCTCAGGTCGCTTCCGAGGTTGCTCAGGTCGCCGCTGAGGGCGCACAGTTTGCTGCTTTGGGTGCTCAGGTCGCTGCTTTGGGTGCTCAAACTGCCGCTGAGGGCGCTGAATTTGCTGCTTTGGGTGCCGAAGTAGCGTCAAGGCAGAACATATTACTCACCGGGACTGTTCATAACAACATAGGTCTCCATTTCCTCCCTTCTGATGCGCTTGGCGCTGACTCGTGAACAGTCGAAGACCGCATCAAGACGTGGCTGAAACTGTATGACACGGGCATTCGCTTGGACAATCTACGCAATGATAAGCATGAGGGGACCTGCGAATGGCTCTTTGACGAGGAATTTGACGACTGGCTTGAGACGCCCAACGCATTGTACTGGGTACATGGCAAACGTGGGTGATGTGACATTGTTCAATGTGCACGGTGTGCTGATGCCACTACAGCGGGTGCTGGGAAGAGCGTGTCGATGTATGTATCACGGCTCTTTCCATGGTCTCGTGGTTGACAATGCTTTTTTGCAGGTCCGCCCTGGTCGAGCGTCTACAGCAACATGATCATATATTTGCCTTCTTTTTTGTCACGTACCGTGAAGCGGAGTCGCAGACCGTGCCGAATATCCAGTCGTCACTGGTCTATCAGCTCGCCACCCAGATGAAACTGTGCCACAAGATATTGGAAGCGGCGTACAACAACCGAGGCGCAAGTCTCACAGCAGAGCAGAAGACAGTGTCTGGATGTCTCATGGAGATGCTGAAGACCTTGCCGCAGCGTGTGATTCTTGTGATCGATGGACTAGACGAGTATCCAAATCCTGAACGCTCAAAAAGCCTGTTACCCTTCTTGAAAGAACTGCATGCTGCCAAGATCCATCACCTGCGGCTTTTGCTGGCAAGCCGACCCGAGCATGACATTGAATCTTCTCTCAAGCCACTAGCTACTCACTGGCTTGACCTTGAAGACAAAAAGAAGATTCGCGGAGACGACATTGCCAGCTTTGTCCATGCTCAGCTTGAGGAACATTGCTCACGTTGGTCCATTGCCACTCGGAAGAAGGCAGAGAAGGCTTTGAATGAGAAGGCTGATGGGATGTGAGTCACTGATATGATATGTTGGCATGGGTGACTCAAAGAGCAAAGGTTTCTGTGGGTCTCACTGCAGATTGACCGTCTCCTTGAATGTGATGCCGATGTGATTGAAGAAGAGCTGGCAAACCTGCCTTCGGACGTCAAAGGGACATATGACCGGATCATGGAACGACTTCGGGCTAATGGGTCCTTCCATCGCTCCCAGCGTCTTCTCTATGCCGTGGTCTTTTATACGGTCTCCAATTCCAGCTTGCATGAGTCAACTGCGGCGGCTATCACTATGGTCGGCCTTGACTGGGTGGTCAACAACGGAATGCCACAGCCACCCGATCCGTTTAATGCCCGCGATGTGATCCGTCGGTGCGGGTCATCATTTCTTCAGATTGATGGATTTTCGCAAGTTCGATTTGTCCATTTCACAGCCCAGGAGTATTTGCAGGGACTAGCGGATTTCGACAAGCACAAGGTCTTTGTCACTGTTTTCACGGCCTTTATCACCGCGGCGCTGCTGAAACTTGTTCATCCGAGGGACGAGTGGGAATGGCCTAACTCGGGGGTACGCCTGCGCGAGGCGGATGTGGAGCCTTTGCTATCGCGCATTTTTGATCTGCCGCATGCGCTGTTGCCACAAATACTGGAAGGACTCGGAAGGACTTTTGCAGGCTCACGGGCAGTAATGGGGCGGTCAACTGCCAAGTTGGCTGCGGTGTACGACAGCCGCTTGCACTGGGCGATGAAATGCAATTTACCCAAGAAGGCCGAGGCGCTGCTTGCCGAGATGGGCGACGAGAAAAACCATTCTCGACCTGTGCGGGTTCTCATCCGCGTGATCAGAGAAGCCCTCAGACAGGAGGATCCCAGAAAACACTACTTCGACACGAACTCATGGATTACCTGGTACCCCAGTGTCGCGGAGTGCGAAGCACTCAAGCGCGCAGCTGACAGGGAGGACTGGTTCTCTGTAGCTACATCTAGCGGAGACTCGACAGAAAGCCTGTAAGGACTGGAAATAACATCGCGGCGTGCCCGCTTTTCCGTATCGCACAGCCACTGTCACCTGATAGTCGCCGGAACTCTAGAATGCCATTCGATGCCCATCCCGCTTTGCACTGCGGTCTCCGTGTCTTCCACAGCGCATTCGCAATTACTGAGCCGGACAGTCATATCCAAAACGTATGCATGGGACCTGCTGAGCGAATCGGCCCTGAGGTCTGCAGCTTAATCAAGTGCAGCGCGAGGTACAAGCACAACAGGAACAGCTATCTTTGCTCTACGGATGGACAACGAACCCGCTCATCGAATACTACATCACGGAGAACTCCAGTAATATTTTTCAGTCGGCTCTTGCCCCGCTTGTACTTACCCAGCCCCAGGAACACACCACCCTTCGACCGGCCTGTCCCAGGTTGTGACGGTCACCTCTGACGGCTCTAGCGGCAAGATCTACCGAGCACAGCGCGTCAATGCGCCTTCCATCTCCAGCACTCCATCCTTCGACCATTTCTGGTCCGTGCGCATGCGGCAAGGCTTTGGACATATGCAGTGCAGTTCCTGCAAGCTCCCCTCCTGCTCTCTCCGATGGCAAACTTACAGCCCTCATCGTATCCGCTCACGATCCCGGCCACTGCTCGAGACGATAGTTGTAAGACCCATCTTTACGATGCGATCGAAAAGCACGAGAAGATGGCTGGGAAGGAGCTCAACAAGTTGCCGTTGGCTGAAGACGTCGAGGGCTGCGACATGGCGGAAGAGTTTTGCGATGAACCAAAAGGACATCCAGATGGGTTATCGCGAAGTTCGTCCGCTCGTGATCAAAGGCGTCAGCTTCGACGTTAAGGCCGGGAAGAAGATCGGTATTGTCGATTTGACCAAGGCGGGCAAAGCTCTTTGCTGCAGTGCTTGTTCCGCGTAGTTGGGCTGCAATCGGGTGAAGTCAGCATTGACGCAGCGAATATTGCCGAAGTTGGTCTGGATGTGTTAAGAGGCCGGCTGACGCTCGTCCCACAGGACAGTGTGCTGTTCTTGGGCACTCTGCGCGAGAACTAGTGCGTCATCCTTTGGTCTCAAATACGCGCTGCTGAAACTGATCTGCGTTTACTAGGGACCCACAAAACTCGAGGACGGACGCAGAGCTGTTAACCGTGCTGCAGCGTGCATGGCTACTGCCGCGACCCGGGGAACCGTCTGACCCCATAGCCGAATCCAAGTTCAGTCTGAACTCCACCATCGGCGATGAGACCGAACTACAGCGCCGGCGAGAAGCAACTGCTCTCCTCTGTCGAGTGTTGGTAAAAAACAGCCCGATCATCGTACTGGACGAGGCGCCGAGCAGTGTTGATGTAGAGACGGATGCCAAGCTGCAGCGGACGATCCGGACAGGGTTGGGAGCTCGATGTTGCTGTGCATAGGATCGGTGCGTTGTGATTGTTTGGTGTTTCGGTTTCACTCGCTGACCAGCGGCGCGCCTGTGCAGTCTACTACGATCAGATTTGGTGCGCCATGTAACCTCTTCCTCGATGTCGGATTCTCGCGTCCTCTGGAGAAAGAGAGTGTAGTCGAATTGTATCGATCTGACGTAATGTAGATTTGTACAAACTGCCACTTGATTACTTGACCAGCGCGAGAAACGACCAGCTCCAGGGCAACTTCTACCAGCTGAACTGTGCCCAGAGACTCCGAGCTGTCCCAGATGATCGAAAGTCTGTTTGGCCCTGCCTGTTCTCTCACGTGCTCACTGACATTGTCTCAGCGCTGAAGCACGTTGTGTCGACCCAGCTCAATCTATACAGAGAGCTCGCTTGAATGCATCCCCGTGCCGGACACGTTCCAATCGACAACTCTCCTAGATTCTCACATCTTCTATCCCTATCCCATCATGGTGTGGCTGGGGTCAAGAGTCAGTCGCTGGATAGTCTGGGCTGTGTTGATGTGGAAGAGGTCGATGAATGGTTTGAGATGCGATTCAAGATTTGAAGCTCAGGGCCGCCTCTGAAATGCCACAGGAGATCTATTTGCAAGTCACGGTGATGGACGTGGACCTAAATTACGGGCCCGATCGCTGTGGTATCTGGTGAACCGGGACGCAAGCACCAGTGTGAGTTTGTGCGGTTTCGTATTGTCGTTCCTCATAAGGTTGTTGCAGACATCCATCTGTGGGATACAGAGAAGTACCTGGGGGCTCGAGGACCGATGGTTCGACTTGATGCAGAAGCTGTCGTATCAGGCGTCGACTTTTCATAATCACAGCAGCGTTAGCCAGACAGTTGCGATCAACTCAGCCGACTCGAGGCATCGGCGTCAGCTGTCTCGATTTCGTTACAAGTGCATAGGGGGGCAGCAGTACGCTCGTGTGGGGGACATTCTAGACATCGAGCCACCAAAACCAAGCACGGTCTCGGAAGCAGCGAGACCCGGCTCCCATCTTGTAGAGCTCTGGATGCACATCGTTCGCAGCGACATCGTGGCCGGCCGGTTGGAGACGTTTCAAGAGGACGACCATTTCGCATGCGTCCCGACACCGCCATCAAGCATCTTCCCAGAGCACCGCTCTACCGCAGGGTTTCGTGGCGCCGGATGTCCCTGACGCGTTGTGAAACGCTGTCGCTGCCGATAGTGGGATGAAAACCCGCGTTCGCCGTGATTTTGAAGCTACTTGCGCTTTTCATGCGATCGAAAGTCCGTTGATCCCAGCAAGATCGGTTTCGTACTGGCTTACATGCTGAGGGGTGAGTCTCGGTCCACCAATCGATTTGTGACGGACCTGACTGCTTAAAGCCTCCCAAATCTTCTGTCAGGTTGGGCGTGGGACCAGCGTATCCGCCGTTTACACTCTCTGATCTGTTGCATCCACTCAATCGATGCCGCACGCAGCGCCCGACTCTCTTATTGCGTCAATGACTCCCGCCATCCAAATGGATCTATCGCTACTCAGGACCCCTACGATGTGAGATCACGTGCAGCTTGGGGCATCGGCTGGACGCAGTATTGCGAGCGCTCTTCCGATCGACACGGAGAGGTGATTCACTGCTGTCTCTCTGGTGCGCTCGGGAAATCGGCCATGGCCACTCAGCACATGAGTAGGATCGTTCCTCAGAGGGATGTGCAGGCCACAACAGGGGACGGACACTGACTGATGTCGTTCCGGCGGCCGAAGCGTTTTTAACTGGTGCGTGTACAACGAAGCGCGCTCTGCCTCCAGTCTGATACTGTCGAAACAGCGATTGGGATCCTCATAAGGTCAAGGCGCCTAAGGGCATCCGAGATAACCGAATCATCAACGATGTCAGCTCGATGCTCTTGGCAGAATACGAGCTCCCTCTGCCCCACTGCCGGTGGGCGCTATCCGGCCTCGACTATGGGCGATGCAGCGCACAGAGATTCTCAATCTGATCCAACCGTGCCGCTCAGACGATTCGGGGTGAATAGCGCTGGGAAGACAATGGAGAGGTGGCCCCGATCCCGTTGCTTGAGTGTCATCAAGACCGTGCTGGACAATAGAAACGGGCGTTGGACCTGGAGATGCTGGTGCTTTGTGCTTTCTACCATTCTTCTTCATGGCTTGATTTCGGTCCTCGAATGGACGTGCGCTGGACTGTTGACCGCTCGCAATCAAGGAAGAGATCCACTAGTCCTTTTCACGGAGGTGATGGGCGTACACTCGGTCAGCAGCAACGACGAGGACTGTCCTAAGAACGACGACGAGCCGACTCGGGAGACGCCGCTGGATTGAGACCAATCTCAATATCAGCCAGCGCACTCGACCACCAGAATGCGAGGCTGTAGGCGAGACCATGCCAATGGAACGGGGGTTGTTGCCTACGTTGTTGCCTATGTTGCTGCTCTGTGCTTTCTTTCTCTTGCGCACGTCGTCATGTCGACCTGTGCACGCGCCTGCCCTGGACGTTTTGAAGCCCGCGACACTTCTTGAGCCCCCCACGCTGAAGCCGAACTCGTTTGTGGTCGTCTGTGGTGCAGCCGGCTGACCTCAGGCCACAAGCTGTCCGATGGTATTGCTCTGATGCCCCCCGGAATCAACA
Organism: Mycena citricolor; assembly: GCA_963692855.1. NCBI lineage: Eukaryota > Fungi > Basidiomycota > Agaricomycetes > Agaricales > Mycenaceae > Mycena > Mycena citricolor. The sequence continues at coordinate 28,823 of CAVNYO010000172.1, forward strand.
GACTCGAAATATTTGTCGGACCTCGGGGGCTCTTATGAGTTTCTGGATGGTGTAATCCACGGTGTTGGACTTTATCCGCTGTACAATATGCCATGTCTACTCTGATCTCAAATTCGACTTGTGCCGGTCTCTCGATCACCCATAAACACCCTGATGCATCGGTCATTGTGGATGCTCACAGATAACAGAATGGCTGAACCAGGGGCAAGCTTTCGAGATTTCCCAAGACTGGAAGACGGTGCGGTTTCACTCACGAGCACGACAGGTCACATCAGCGCCGGGTGAGGAAACATAGAGATTAGGGACTAGTCGATATTAGATCAAGCTCCATTGCACTTTGAATATCTTGGCGACGCGCCGTACGAGATCGAAATTGTTTCCGTGGATCCCCATCGCCACATATGTCGGTCCGGGCGGGTGAGCCGGCAGAGGTGTCGGCGATGCATCGATGACAGGCCGTCGTCATTGGCCTCGGAGCTTTCTTGGAACTCTCGGCCGCCGGACGAAGTTCGGCGGAACCGTCCCTGACCCTCCCGTCATGACAGAATATCGCAAGCTGCTGCTGCTGATCTTGGGACGAAAACGCGCGTACGGCGCGGAAGCGAATACACTTCGATGCTGAGAAATCGTATCCCGACCAAGCCAAAGAATCCCTCATGCGCTTCTCATGAATACGGGCTGCCGGCCCATTCGAATTCCCGGATGAAATCGTACTTGGGAATCTTCTAGAGGCACACACTCCATGTGCAAGCACGGGCACGAACGCTCCACCGCGGTCACGCGCGTAGATTTCTCGAGCATATCATCGCAGGAGTGGACTCCATGCGCGAAGGACGACCCCCAACCGGGACCCCAGCTGGAAAACATGATCACCGCGACGAATGCTCCACTTGGGGACTCGGTCAATTTGGTCTTTGCACGTTCTACGGTGTGGCTTGCTCCCTTCCGACTATGTGAGCATCACCGAGATATCTCAGAGGATCGAATCTCTGTTGGCCCTTCTCGCTCCCTCACTGCATGGTCACTGAAATTGTTTCTGCACTGAAGCTCGATCTGCCAGACCACCTGAATCGATGCAGAGATCATGATGGAATGCATACCTGCGTTGTACTCGTTCCAGCCGACGACTCTCCCAGAAATGATGAAACATGCGTGGTCCCAAGTCTGGTCACCGAGACATCTCACCCGCCCGCCTCCATGCTGGGTGCTGTGGCCGGGCCTTGCACTCTCTGAACTCTTCTTCTCTTCCTGCAACGTCGAATCGGGAGTTTTAGTCTGTGGATAGGCTGGGCTGTGTTGATGCGTAGGAGGCCGACGGATGGTTTGAGATCTGGGAGGGATTCAACGAAACACACGACACCCTCACAAAAAGGGGGGTCGGAATCTGGAGCTCGGCTCTGGAATGCCATAGGAGATCGATGCGCTGGTGACGTTGATGGATATGGACTGCAAATACGGGCACGATCTTGGTGGTCTCTTGTGTGCCAAGGTGGAAGCACAAGTGTGGGATTTTGTTGATACTTGTACTAATGGGATACTGTACACTGACTGCGATGACTTGGACTAAGCACAGGACCAGAAGCTCAGCGATTGAGGTCACGAACTATCTAGTGTCAGTGCGGACGCTCAGAGAAGAACGTCGCTCGAAACCAGGTCTGCCTTCGATCATTGCGAGAGTGAAGTGAGAATCTGGCCCAGAGTGGGGTGTTCCCGATCACAGATCTCTACTCTATCTGTCATTGACCTCAGACTGGAACTCTCATGATCACCTCAGTGGACACCCGTCCTGACCCTCCCGTCGTGATAAACATGGTCCTGCAAAGCTCGGAACGTACATTATTCGTCAGGGATATCGCGACTGGGACGCTCGGGGTTGTCTCAAGTGCGTGTCAAACCTGCCTCCACTGAAGTCTCTTCCAACGCCTTGACCCCCAACAGTGCCGATCTCGACGAACGTCGCTTTCTGGGGGAGCCGGAGCAGGGCATTTACGATGAGGATATGACGAATCCGATGAGCTTCCAGACTCAGACGACGCGGACGCAGTGACGCACCATCGAGTTTCGCGTCTTGGGAATGTCTTGCCAACCCTCCGGCCGACAAACACCCGCCAGGGAGGGCACGAGAAGCACTCCACATAGCGATTCGAGATCCGGATGACGAGCGCGCCTCTGTGCTCCAGGATGTCTTTGACCCGGTGGACATGGTGTGGAATTACGGGTGCAATTTCAGTGGTAGCTGTTGTTCGTGGTACGTGTCATCACTGCCCGTGTTACGCTTGGCTCCAGCTCAATGCCCCGTCAGATTCATATATACACTAATCTGTACTGTCTTGCAATGCAGACTTGGTGCTCACAATTCTACTGCCTGACTTCGTGCACAAGAAGTCATATCGTGCGTCGACTCACTCCGGCCCTAATGAACAGAATGCCCCTGCTTGGAATGTGAAAGACTGTTCCAATTTTCGAAAAATCTCTGCCCATAACGCGGAACGACCGAGCCTCATCTTGCGGTGATGGGAACGAAGCCTTGATCGTGGCATGTTCCTTCCATGCGAATCATATAATTCTGACTGCCTTGATCCAGGGTGACAGCACACACGGCAGAGTTTCTGCGGACGACAAGTCGCCAGGATCTCGTCTCGACCCAGTGCTTAGCCCGTCATGTTCTCAATGAGCTCGACCGGCTGTCTGATCAGACCAGCCTCAAATGAGAAAATCTGGTGTTATAATGCAGAGCCACAGACCGATGCTACGATGTCTCTCGTCGCATGCGCAACTTCTACCTCTCGCAGTGCGCAGGAACTCCCCCCTCCCCCCTCCACAAGTGCGGCATAGAGCTGCAGGGCGTTCGCTTCTGAGAGCATGGGATCTATTGGCGGTTGGCGCGGGGTCAATCTTGCGGACCGTACTTGGGGGCTCTCTCACAACGGACATTGATGCGGTTCTCACGCGAGATCGTCCACGGGGTGCTGGTTTGACAGGGATGCGAGTTTGGCGCTATGATGCTGTAAGTCAGACTCATTTCTAATCTTTGCGCTGCTCATCGTCACAGCTTCTGCCTCTGATGAATGCGGTGTGAGGCTGTCGCTGTATTTCGCGCCACTCCCACACAACCCCCTTGCTCTCCTCACCGATGGCAAACTCTCAGACCAAATTGTGCTTGCCCCCGTCGGACGATTCTTGGGAGGCGTTGTTCCCCGAGGCAATTAAGGAGTACGAGAGGATCACTAGGAAGAAGCTGGATAAGCTGCCGTTTGCTGAAGAGCTGAAGCAATGCGACACGGTGGACAATTTCTGCGCTGTTCTGGCCCAGCACAGGGAGTCTTTTGGAGACTTCCGCTCTCAGGACAGCAAGATCAGGCGCGTTCTCCAGCCCCTCACAGCTGTCCTCCGGTTCGCCATCAATCCCGTGGCCGAAGGGACGTCCGCTGTGGTGAGTATCGATTCTGCGCGTCACAAGCCGTCGTGCTCATTCAACTTTCAGGTTCCGGGAGGGAAAGGGATCCTTGTTGCTTTGGGGGCCTTGCTTGAGGTGAGTGCTGTCCGACACGTTCCCGTGGCGCATACACCATTAAGCGTGTACCTTGAACAGGCTGCTAATAAAGTCAGCTACAAATATGACTTCCTGGAGCTCATCCTTGATCGGTTCTGGCCATGTCTGACTCGCCTGAACATCTATCTTGTGCAGCTTCCCTCGGGCCACCGTCAGTTGCTCCGGGGTGTGTTGCTTAGAATCCTCGTCCTCATGATCGAGACGTTCGGACTCCTTACATCGTATCTGTGGAAAAGCCCCAAGCTCAAAAATCCCCGGCTCAAGGCAGTGAGACGGCGCATGAGTAAGACCCGTTTTGCGGACATCCTCACAAGGCTCACTCGTATTCTGACAGAGGATTGGGTGCTCCAGATGCTTGGATTCGACGATGTTAAAGGGATCCTCAACGAGCTCGATGAGTTGACCAAGGAAGAAGGGCTTGCTGCATCGCTGGAGAATCTCCTAGTGTCGGTGGAAACAAAACAGTTAATTGGTGTGCTTTAAGCTTGTCTTTACTTGCAGGTGCTCACCGCATATGCATCAGTCGAGCAAGATATCAGAACCTGGCTCAATCCATATGATACAGGCACACGCTTTGACTATCTTTCCGAAGTCAAGCATAACGGGACATGTAATTGGTTCTACGACGAGCGATTTGAGAATTGGATTGGGATGCCAAACTCGATGTATTGGGCCCATGGCAAGCGTGAGCACAATGACGTTACCGCACCGTGGGATTAGGCTGACTGCAACGCAGCCGGCGCTGGGAAGAGCGTGTCGATGTGGGTTCCATGAGCTGTCTTGCGTCGTCCTTTCTGACCATTTTGCATTTCAGGTCTGCGGTTGTTGAGCATCTAAAGACATCGAAGGAGCTCTTTGCGTTTGCGTTTATCTCTTATCGCGAAGAACAATCCCAGCGTTTGGAAAGTGTCCTGTCGGCATTGGTTTACCAGCTCGCCACTCAGGCGAGGTGTTTCCACAACCAGCTAAAGATAGCATATGATCGGCGCGGGTCGGCTCTTTCTGCCTCTCGGATCGTACTGTTCCAGTGTCTTGTGGAGATGCTGAAGAGTGCGCCCAAGCGGGTGATCATTCTCATGGACGGGCTGGACGAGTATCCCAACCCCAGGCGCGCTGGGGATTTTTTACCTTTCTTGCGGAATTTTCATGGGTGCAACATCAACAACTTGCGTCTTTTGTTGGCGAGCCGACCGGAGCAGGATATCCAGCGTGTGCTGGAACCAATAACGACTCATCTGCTGGACCTTGAGGAGAAGGCAGGCAGTCGTAAAGGAGATATCTCGAGCTTCATCAAGGCTCAGATGGAGGAGCATCATCCGGATTGGTCGGTTTCAGTTCGGGAAAAGGTGGAGAAGGCATTGACTAGGGGGGCAAATGGGATGTGAGTGGTTGCTCCGATGTTTATGGCAAGTCAGCTGATGGTGCCAGGTTTCTGTGGGTATCGTTGCAGATGTTTCATCTCTTGACGTGCGAAACGGGCGACATCGAAAGACAGCTGAAAAACCTGCCTGCGGACGTCAAAGGGACGTATGATCGGATGATAGAGCGACTGCGGGTCGATGTTTCGTCTTTCCATCGCTCTCGGCGTCTTCTTGATTCTGTGGCTGTTCAAACGTCCCCAATCTATAGCTTGCGTGCATCAACAGCGGCAGCTATCGCAATGGTCGACCTGGACTGGGTGGCCAACGCTGGAATACCACAGCCACCGGATCCGTTTGATGCCCGCGATGTCATCCGTCGGCGCGGCTCATCATTTCTTCAGATTTATGGAGACTCGGAGGTTGGATTTGTGCATTTTACAGCCCAGGAGTATGTGCAGGGACTTGCGGATTTCAACGAGAACGAGGCCTTGGCCACTCTTTTCACGGCGTTCACCACCGCGGCGGTGCTGAAACTTGTTACTCCGTGGGACGGGAGGGGGGGTTGGTCTCGCTTGACAGGACGCGTACGCGAGGCGGATGTGCAGCGTTTGGTGTCCCGCATTTTTGATCCGCCGGATGCGCTGTTACCACAAATACAGGATGGACTCGGAAACATTTTTGCGGGTTCAGAGAGAGCAATCGCATACGAAGCCGAGACGGGGCGGTCATCTGCCGAGTTGGCTGCGGTGTTCGACAGCCGCTTGCACTGGGCGATGAGATGCAAGTTCTTCAAGAAGGCCGAGGCGCTGCTTGCCGAGATGGGCGACGAGAAAAGCCATTCTCGGCCTGTGCAGGTTCTCATCCGTGCAGCCAGAGTGGCTCTCGGACAGGAGAATCCCGGAAGTTACTACTTCAACAAGAACTCTTGGGCTCGCATTTACCCTGCTGTTTCGCATTGCATACAATTCCAGTGCACAGCTGACGCGGAGGACAGTTCTCCGTAGATTCGACAGAAAGCCTGTAATGACTGGAACTAACACCGTCTTTTCCATATCGCACAGCCACCGGAATACCAGAATGCCATCGCCCATTGCCCGATCCTGCGTCGGCGTACCCGCTCTTGGGCTCGCATTTACCCTGCTGTTTCGCATTGCATACAATTCCAGTGCACAGCTGACGCGGAGGACAGTTCTCCGTAGATTCGACAGAAAGCCTGTAATGACTGGAACTAACACCGTCTTTTCCATATCGCACAGCCACCGGAATACCAGAATGCCATCGCCCATTGCCCGATCCTGCGTCGGCGTACCCGCGCTTTCCGCAGCGCACTCGAAAATACTGAGCCGGATAGTCAGATGCACAATGTGCGCATGGGACCCGCGGAGCGAATTGGCCCTCAGCTAAATCAAGTACAGCACAATGTACAGGCGCAACGGGAATAGCTGCCTCTCGGTCTACGGATAGACCGCGAGCCTTCTGAGTGAGTGCTGCACCATAGAGGACTTCCGTGCGCTTTGTCAGCTTCATTTTCCACTGTTTTTAATTACCCAGCTCCAGGGACATACGATCCCTCGACCGGCCTGTCCCCAATGACCAGTCGGCACACTCACCTCTGAGTGCTCCAGCTACAAGATCTCCCGGGCTCAGCGCGTCAATCCGCCATCCATCTCCGGCACCGCGACCTTCGACTAGTTCTGGTTCGTGCGCATGCGGCGAGGCCATGAACGTATGTAGCGCAGTCCCTGCAAGCCCCCCTCTTGCTCCGCTCCCATGGCAAACTCACGGCCCTCATTGTGCTCGTCCACGACCCGGGACATTGCTTGAGACGATGATTGGAGGACGCTGCACAATGAAACAATGGAAAACCGCGAGAAGATCACTGGGAAGCAGCTGAACTAGTTGCCGTTGGCTGAAGACGTGGAGGGCTGCGACCTGTTCGTTCTCTCACGTGGTCACTTACCTTGTCTCAGTGCTGAAGCACGTTTTGTCGACCCACTTGAATCGGAAATCCACGCAGAGAGCTCACTCGAATGCATTCCCGTGTCGGACTCTTTCCAATCGATGACTCTCCCAGAAACGACTACCCATGCGTGGTCCAAAGTTTGCTTGCTGAGACTTCTGACATCCCCTGGCTGGGGTTGAGAGTCAGTTCATGAATAGTCTGAGCTGTATTGGTGCGGAGGAGGTCGATGAATGGCCCGAGATCTGGCAATGATTCGTCAGGGAGACATACAAGATACGCTCGAAACGGGATTGGGGATCTGAAGCTCGAGTCCGCCTGTGAATTCCCACGGGAGATCTATGTGCAGGTCACTGCGATGGAAGTGGACCGAAATTTCGGGTCCAATTGCAGCGATATCTTGTAAACCGAGACGCAGGCACCAATGTGACATCGTGCGGTCAGTATCGACGCTCCTTCTAAGATCGTTACAGATATCCATCTGTGAGACACAGAAGTACCCGGCGCTCGAAGACCGCAGGTCCGACTTGATGCACAAACAGTCGTATCGTGTGTCGACTTGGGATAACCACAGCAGCATAGGCCAGACAGTTGCGACAACTCAGTCGACTCGAGGCATCGGCGTCAGCTGTCTCGATTTCGTCACAAGTACATATGGGGGCCATGAAGCTCGTGCGGAGATCATCCGACATGTCGAGCCACCAAAATCAAGCACGGTCTCAGAAGCAGCGAGAGCAGAGGTGTAGGCTGTTGATCACAAACCATCGTTTCTCATTCCAGTCGACAGCAGACCGACCCTACTCCCATCCTGCAAAGCTCCGGATGCGCATCGTTTGTGACGACATTGTGGCTGGCCTGTCGGAGACAGTCCAAGAGCATGACCATCTTGCATGCGCCCCGACACAACCCTCGAGCATCTTCTCGGAGAGGCCTTCTACGGGGTCTCATGACGCTGGGTCGCTTCGACAGTTTTGGGACGCTCCCAGAAGTAGGATGAAAACCCGCGTTTGTTGTGAATTTGAAGACTACTGCATGTTGCGAGACATCCTCACGCACCACGCTCTAGGGTGCCCCGGGTGTCTGCCGCCCCGCACGCCAGGGCTGTCAACCATCACTGAACCTGCGCACGTCGTCTTCGCGCTCGGATATGCTGACGGTGAGCGATTCATGTGTTCTCTCGCGCACTTCTCGACAAGGATCTCACGGGAAGCCACTTCCAGCAGATCATTGCTGGCGTGAATTTTAAGCATACAAGGACGGTCATAGGTCGGAATCTCATCCTCGAGAAAGCCCTCCACTCGACGACGAATTCTTTGATTGCAAAGCCCCGGCTACCTTGCTATTTCTAAGCATGCTGTATTGGCGCCCAAAGACATCAGAACCGTCGATGCTAAGGATTTCTTTTTTGAGACTATGTTCCGTCTCTCTTGCTGCAGCACTGGTTTTATAGCAATGCGCGCTTGCGTGTGACGATCTGCAGATTGTCTGCGCGTCTGCCATCTTCGATACCTCCCGTCTATTCCTCGTCTCTACACCTCTTCTACACTCCACACCGATGAGACTCTCTTCATAGGCGTGTAAAATGGAGCCGTACTCATGCCTCTCGTTTACTGAACGCAGATGTCTTGCCCGGTGCGATGTCGCTTGACTCGGGCATGATATTTTGGTGGGGGACGCAGTGTCTACTGGATCATCACATCTGATCCTTCAGCACCGCTAGTCTGACCCAAAACGTTCTTCCTGTGACAACTATCTGCTGCGCCGGATCTCTCATGGACGCATGACGCTCGCTTTTTCCGCCTCCGACAGGTCGAGATTTCCTATCTACGCCTTGCATGTCATACATAGACTTGACATCTGCACTAATGGGATACACCACTTGACTATTATCATTCGCACTTCGTGTAATTTAACGAACAATCTGTTGTCAGTAGGGATGCTTAGAGAACAACAGCACCCAAAATCAGGTCCGGCCTTGATGGCTGCGGGAGTGTGTGCGGGTGTTGCCAATCACAGATATCGTGACCAATCTGAGTCATCAACCCTAACCTGTCTTCCAGCGCTCTCATGACCAGTCCGTTCGACATCAGTCCAGGTGCACATATCGCTCAGGGATCTCGCCGCTGGGAGATTCGGAACAGCCTGACGTGTCTGTCTATTTTGCATCCGCTCAACACCACCTCAAGTCTAGCACCGGGCGCCGGGGTCTCCTTGAAGTCTCCATCGGACGCTGCTGCTGCAAATGGCCGCATGAACACGCGCGTTCAACTTGAACTCTTCCATTCTACATCCCGGTGACACCATATCCTCGTCTGCGTGATGGCCTGCCCGTCCGCTATCACCGCAATCACTGGGTACTCGGATGCTTCAGAATCGCCACGACACACGTGAGGACATCGTCTTCCTGAATATATGCAGGTGTGCTTCCCGAGCACGCCCTCGATCACGCATCTCTCTCGAAGATCTAGTGCAAAGATTCTTGCAGCATGTCATGGCCGGCGTGAATTTTTCTACGAGACGTATGATCGTACATCTAGACCTCGAGTACAACGACTTCCCCCGCGACGAGCATTCTCGAAACCGGCCCCTTTGCTTTTCGTGCGGAGGCAATGGACAGGAGGCTTCGGACAACGAGCTGTAGGGCCCGCAATGGCGTGGCGCCTAAAGTCACAGAACGGACCAGTCCTCTAGTACAATCTCAAATGCGCTGCTATGCAACTCGTTTTCTCTCCAAGACGAGGCTCATCTCAGAAGGCTGACGGTGTGTTCAGATATTCTTGCACTCTCGCGCGGTCACTGACATTGGCCTTAGCGCAGAGGCACGATCCGATCACCCCCTCTCAACCCGCTCAGAGAGCCCAATCGAATCCACCCTCATGTTTCGACTGCTCCAGCAACCATCCCGGAGATCATGAGACATACGCGTCTCACAATCGAGTTGCCCCACTCCTATCCCGGGCGACTTGGCTCATGCCGGGCTTTGAGCTCTCTGGTCTCTTTCACTGCTGCGCCACTGGATTGAGATCTCGAGCTCGTAGACAGAGTTGACCGATTCGATCAGTTGGCATAGGAGGAGTCTACAAGAGGAGGCTCTGGCAGGTCGATGGGTTTCCGCGGGGATCAAGTCAAACTCGCTCAGATGTTAACACATGACGGATGGAGAGTGGGCTGCGACCGTGCGCCGTGTCTGTTTCGCTGGTCTGGCCATTTTTGATGTTGTGCGGCGGGCCACCGCGTCGGTACCAGAGCGAGCAGCAGAGCTGGTGAGTGCGAGCGTGAGTGTACATTCCGTGCTTTGCATGTGTTTCATTGACTGCTGCGTAGGAACACCATTTGTCTCCATACCTACATTCTTCACGGCCGCGATCTCGATGAACATCCTCTACTGGTCGAGTCTGGAGAACGAGCCCCTTCGCGTCGGTGGACATGGTGCACAAGTACAGGCGTGATCTCAGTGACAGTTGTTGTTTCGCGACGAGAGCACGAGTTACGTAGACATTTGTGGTGCGTATATTCACTGCCTGGGTTGCGCCCGACTCTAGCTCAATGTTTCGTCAGATTGGATATACACATATCAATCTGTACGGTCCTGCAATGCGCATCTTATGATCCCGAGTGCTATCAGAAGTGGGACCTCGCCCTGACTCACCCCGGGACTAGTAGACACGATGCGACACCCGGTGAAGGGTCCCAGGGTCCCTCGCTCAATTTTGCACTCAGCCCGTGTTGACGGAGGATCAAATGACCGGAAGATCGTTTTTTCTCCCTTTACGTTTGTGAAAATGATCGCTGAGCTCATATACAGCCTTTCCGATCGCAACACGAGAAACTGTCTGCAATCCTGCGGTTATGCAAATTCTCTGCCAACGATTGGGTATACCAGCCTTCGAGCTCGACTCGTGTCTGTCTTTGATCTGGGCTGACTGCACGCAAGACACCCTCCCCTGGAGAGCAACTCGCCAGGACCTCGTCACGATCGAGCGGTTAGCCTTCCGGAACAGCGCTCATGTCTGATCGGACCAGTCTCAGATGAAAGAACCCGGTGCTGCAACGCCGAGTGACAGATCGATGCCACAATGTGCCACGTCGCATACGCAACTTCTCCCTCTCGCAGTGCGCAGGAAACCCCCCGTGTGCGGTATGCGACTGCTGAAAGTTCGCAAAGGAGAGCATGGGATCTGCTAGCGGCCGGTGCGGGGTCACTCAGGCAGCCGCCAGGGCGGCTCTTTCACCTCCGACGTTGGCGCGGGCCGCACGGGATGCTGTTCCCGGAGTGTTGGTTTGACCGGCGTGCAAGATTGGCGCCACGATCCTGCGGGTCTCACTCAATTGTAATCTCTGCACCTCTGATTGTATCAGCTTCTGTGTCTGATGCACTGTACGAAGTAGGCACCGGCTGCCAACGCACATGCAGCGAGGTTCTGACGATAGGTAGCGGCATTCCCACACGCACAACTCCCTCACTCTCCTTGCCCATGGCAAACTCTCAGCCACCGTTACACTTGACCGGAACTCCTGTTCCTCCATCGGGCGATGCTTGGAAGACGTTGCTCGCCGAAGCCGTTGAGGAGTACGAGAGGATCACTAGGAAGAAGCTGGATGAGCTGCCGTTTGCTCAAGACGTGAATCGATGCAACACGGTGGACGATTTCTGCGTTATTCTGGCCCAGCACAAGCAGTCTTTCGGAGACTTCCGCTCTCAGGACAACGGCATCAGACGCGTTCTCAAGCCCCTCACGGCTGTCCTGCAGTTCGTCATCAACCCCGTGGCTGAAGGGACGTCTGCTGTGGCGAGTATCGATTCTGCGCGTCACAAGCCATCGAGCTCATTCAACTTCCAGGTTCCGGGAGGGAAAGGGATCTTTGTTGCTTTTGCGGCCTTGCTCGAGGTGAGTGCTGTCTAACACGTTCCTGTGGCACAGAAAGTAACGAAGCGTGCGTGGCAAACAGGCTACCAACAGAGTCAGCACCAAATACGACTCGCTGGAACTCATCCTCGATCGGTTCCAGCCCTGTTTAACTCGCCTAGACATCTATCTCATCAAGCTCCCTGCGGCTCACCGTCAGCTGCTCCACAACACGTTGCTGAAGATTCTGGTCCTCATAATCAAGACATTTGGGCTCTTGACGTTGTATATCCAGAAAATGCCCAAGCCCAGTAAATTCCGGCTCCAGCCAGCAAAGATGCGCATAAGTGAGATCTATTTTACTAACATGCTTACAATGCTGACTTGCATAATAGAGGATTGGGTGCTCCAGATGCTTGGATCTGATGATGTGCAAGGTGCTCTCAATGAGCTTGACCAGCTCACCAAGGAGGAGAGCCTTGCCACATCACTGGAGAACCTCCTGGTGTCATTGGGAATACAAAGGTTGATTGGTGTGTTTTGAAATTGGATTTGCTGCCTGGTGCTCACTTTTCTTCATTAGTTGAGGATCGTATCCAAATATGGCTTGATCCCTACAACACGGGCAAGCGTTTTGATGATCTTTCTAAAGTCAAGCATGATGGAACATGTGAATGGTTCTTTGATGAGCGATTTGAGAAGTGGATTGGGTTGGAAAACTCAATGTATTGGGTCCATGGCAAGCGTGAGCACAATCATAGTCCTACACTGTACCATTGTGCTGACTACACAGCAGCTGGTGCTGGGAAGAGTGTATCAATGTATGTTGTACAGTTCATCTTTGGTCTTCCCCTTTGACCATTTGGCTTGGCAGGTCTGCAGTGGTTGAGCACCTGGAGACTGAGAAGGAGCTCATTGCATTTGCATTCATCTCTTATCGTGAGGAGAAATCCCAGCACTTACAAAGTGTCCTGTCTGCATTGGTATACCAGCTTGCAACCAAGGCAAGGTGTTTCCATGACCAACTCAGGGTGTCCTATGACCAGCGTGGATCAACTCTTTCTGCATCACCACCTACACTGTTCCAGTGCCTTCTGGACATGATCAAATGTGCACCAAAGCATGTGATCATTCTCATTGATGGCCTGGATGAGTATCCAAACCCTGGCCGCACTCAAGATCTTTTGCCTTTCTTACGAAAGCTACATGGTGCCAACCTCAGCAACCTACGCCTCTTGTTAGCAAGCCGGCCAGAGCAGGACATCCACCATGTTCTTCAAACAGAAGCAACTCATTGGATGAACCTAGAAGAGAAGGCAGGCAGTCGTAAAGAGGACATCTCAAGCTTTGTCAGAGCTCAGATCCAGGAGCATCGTCCAGATTGGTCACCTGCTGTTCAGAGAAAGGTAGAGGAGATATTGACAGGGAGGGCAAATGGGATGTAAGTGTTTTCTTTAATGTGCATGGCAGGTCAGCTGATGATGGCAGGTTTCTGTTGGTCTCATTGCAGATGTCCCATCTCCTGATGTGCGAAACAAGTGACATTGAAAAAGAGTTAGCAGAGTTGCCTCGGGACGTCACAGGAACATATGATCGGATCATGGAGGGACTCCGGGCCAATGGGTCTTTCCATCGCTCTCAGAATCTGCTTGATGCTATTGCCATGGCTTCATATGCACTAAAGGAGTCAACTGCAGCAGCTATTGTGATGGTTGGTGTGGACTGGGTCAATGGGACTGGAGCACCACAGCCACCTGATCCATTTGATGCCCGGGATGTGATCCGCCGCCGTGCCTCATCATTCCTTGAAATCAATGGAGCTTCAGAGGTTCGATTTGTCCATTTCACAGCCCAGGAGTATGTGAAGCGGCTCAATGGTTTTGATGCGGACAAGGCTGAAGCCACTCTTTTCATGGCATTGACCACTGCAGCCTTGCTGGGACTGGTTGACCGGGTGGACAGATTGCAATGGCACTTCTCTGCTCATAGAGTGCATGAGGTGGATATGTGGCCTCTGCTATCCCGGCTTTTGGATCCACCTAATGCACTGCTACCGCAAATACTGGACAAACTTGGGGAGACCTCAGTAGGATCCATGGAGGCAATTGATTATGAAGCAGAGACGGGGCAATCAGCAGCTGAGTTGGCTGTGGTGTTTGACAGCTGCTTGCACTGGGCAATGTATTACAATTTTACTGTCAAGGCCAAGGCACTGCTGGTGGATCTGGGCCACCAGAGCAGCCATTCTCGGCCCATGCAGGTTCTCATCCATGCTGTCACAACAGCCCTCAAGCAAAAGAATCCTGGGGGATACTACTTACAGCAGAACTCATGGGCTAGACCTGAACCCAGAGTTTCAGATTTCATAGATCTTCAGCACCTTGCAGACCAGCTTACTTCTTAATATTCTTCTGTTGTATGTACATACAAGAGAACACATGCATCCCATCCTGACATGGTCTCTGAAGCGCCACTGACGGCCTCTGCAGTGTTGCACAGCCACTCTAAGCTAATACCCATTTCTGCTTCAACACCCACTTCCACACTTGCGCACCCACAAAACCAATCAGTATTCCGGATTGAAGCTCCCTGCTGTAGACAATTGTAAGCACGGCTGTAATGAATGTGAGCGTGAACTGACGGCCCCCGATCAGTGCCGGCCGGCAACGGTTTCCAGTGTTTTTGATAAGTAGTTAAGGTCTTAACTTGACCAGGCTTATTATGTACTTAACTTAAGATAAGTTGAACCCTTAACATTGGTGTAAAACATAATAAGGCTCTTAATAAGTCTTAATATAGAATTACCTACACTGGCAGCAATTCCCATGAACAGACAACGTCCACGTACCAGCTCGTGGCTTCCAACCACCCTCTCATCTCTCTTTGGGGGGAAAGTCTCAAACCCCATTGTGATGGCCTGTTGCGAACGCGTGGTGTTGGAGGAAGCACTGTACATGGAGCTGTTAGCTGCCAAACATGACAATGAAGCACCGGATGCAGGTGCTCTTGAGGGCTCCGGAGATGAATACGCGCCGTAGAAGTTTTCTTGTAATGTTTTGAACCAGTATTGACGCAAATAAACTCATTTGGGACTTGAATACAAATCAGGTAATAAGCCTTATAAAAGACCCTTAAAATAGGCACCCTTAATAACTCTTACCTTGTCCTAAGACCTTAATTTCAGCAGACACCCTTAATAACACCCTTATCTACAACACTGACGGTTTCTGTCGCTACTTCATTCCCGACGATCATGATCACACGCTCGTCGCGCTCAAAATTCGAAGTACAACCGTAACCATGTGTTCCTGAACTCGGGGCCGAAGGGGGACGAACTGGAGCTCAAAGTCGCTCCTGGCAAACCCCTCAGCTGTGTCTCTTCAAAAAAAGCACCTCCGCAGTCATCCATCACCATTGGTCAATAGCAAACGACTTCTTCCCCGCGGGCCGTTGCAATGAAAATCCTCGGATACTTACATAGATGCACCTCGAGACTGCAGCATATGATCACACCGGAGGCTTTATCCGTCGTTGTGACCTCAGAGTTTATCCACCGAGCAGCCGGGCTGAGCGACCTATTTAAAAGTCGTGGTGGATCGGCGGTGCGCAACCATACGACCGCCCTCCTCATTCATCTCCTTCCCTAGTTGAAATGTTCTCCGCTCTCCTCGCCCTGCTTTTCACCGCCTTGGTGGCGAACGTCAGTGCCGTCCCTGTGAACGGGACGACCGTCGAGGCGCGTTCCGGCACGGCACCCAGCGAGGGCACGAGCAACGGGTTCTTCTATTCGTTCTGGACCGACGGAGGTGCCGCCGTAACCTACACCAACGGCGCCGCCGGCCAATACAGCGTGACCTGGAGTGGGAACGGGAACTTTGTCGGTGGCAAGGGATGGAACCCCGGCTCTGCTAGGTAGGTCTCTACGCCTCTGCTGGCTTCCAAGCATAGGTAAGTACTCTCGGCTGAGATATGATCTACAGGGCAATCAAGTACAGCGCGACGTACAAGCCCAACGGGAACAGCTACCTCTCAGTCTACGGATGGACGACGAACCCGCTCATTGAGTACTACATCACAGAGAACTTCGGTGCGTTTTGTCGGCCGACTCTCGTACTGCTCGTACTTAACCAGCTCCAGGAACATACAACCCCTCGACCGGCCTGTCCCAGGTCGGCACGGTCACTTCTGACGGCTCCAGCTACAAGATCTACCGGACCCAGCGCGTCAATGCGCCGTCCATCTCCGGCACCGCGACCTTCGACCAGTTCTGGTCCGTTCGCGACAGCCACCGCTCGGCTGGAACGGTCACCACGGCGAATCACTTCAACGCATGGGCGTCTCACGGCATGCACCTCGGCAGCAACTTCAACTACCAGATCGTAGCAACCGAGGGTTACTTCAGCAAGGGCTCCTCGACTGTGACTGTGTCGTAAACATCGGTCGTCGAAGGATGTACTTATTAGTCACTCATTTATAAACAAACCCGCAATTGATCCTATGCATTCGTGGATTTCATCTGGAGATGACTTGTTCTCTAACTTGAAGTTGCAACAAACTCAAGCTGCATCGCGCGAGCATCCTCATCACGTGCGGATCTTCCGGACATACAGCCACAACGGGTTTGCACGCTTGACTTGCTCTTGGCACTCGGAGATCGGAGCACACTCGCGAATCCGTCAGGGTAGTGTGCTCTTGAACTGTTAAGCCAGCCGTGGAGGAACCCAGTATGTGCTTTCTCAGGCAGTTAGCTGTTTGGCTTCGTTATACGAAAGTACTGGCTGATTGTGTCGTACTCATCAGTCTGGGGCAAGAATTCGAAATGTCCGCTCCGTCCTCCTCGATCACTTTCAATGAAACTCTTCGGACCCAGAAACCTCCTGAAGCACGAGTGCGATGACATCCTCACCCCTGGGCCGGAATCTTTATGGGTGCCAGACTTTCAAATTTATTCAGCGAGCGGTCGGTCGGCCCTTATTGCTTACAGCAATATAAGCCTCGGTCCATGCGTACCCGTAGAGTAGTCTCCTCATTCCGACCCTGTTTCTCGCTCCATCGGCAAGAATGCTCTCCACGCTCTTTACCATGCTCCTCGCCGCCTTGGTGGCGAACATCACCGTCAGCGCCTCCCCAGTGAACGGGACCGCCATCGAAGCGCGATCCGGCACGCGGCCCAGCCAGGGAGTGAGCAACGGGTTCTTCTACTCGTTCTGGACGGACGGTGGCGCGACCGTCTACTACACAAACGGTGCTGCAGGTCACTACGACGTGATCTGGAGCGGGAACGGTAACTTCGTCGGCGGAAAGGGATGGAACCCGGGCTCCCGCAGGTAGACCCTGCAATCAGGTAGAGCCAGTGTGCAGATCGGCTGAGTGACGGTACAGGTCGATCACTTATAGCGCGCAGTACTACCCCAACGGGAACAGCTACCTCTCCGTCTACGGATGGACGACAAACCCGCTTGTCGAGTACTATATCACGGAGAATTTCGGTGAGACTTGTCCCACAGCGATTCTGCCCACCCCTTCTGTTCTGCTCTGGCTGACCCTGCCGGCCGGCCGCAGGAACATACAACCCCTCGACCGGCACCGCGCAGGTCGGCACGGTCTACTCGGACGGCTCGAACTACAAGATCTCTCGCACCAAGCGCGTCAACGCGCCCTCGATCTCAGGCACCGCGACCTTCGACCAGTTCTGGTCCGTCCGCGACAACCACCGCTCGTCCGGGACCGTCACCACTGCCAACCACTTCAACGCGTGGGCCGCGCATGGCATGCACCTCGGCAGCAACTTCAACTACCAGATTGTGGCGACGGAGGGCTACTTCAGCAAGGGTTCTTCTCATGTGACCGTGTCCTAGAACAAACGTTGCATAACATGATACTTAAAATCCTCCGATGATTAATTTCAAAGCTATATCATCTAACAAGTAATCATACCCATCTGCATAGTGATCAATTCAACGATATCCTCCGCATCGAGGTCTTGCCTAAACAACCTTGAGAATTTTCATTAGGTGCAGGCCCTCTGGTTGTACCACCGTTTGCAGCGAAGACCAGGAACTTGAGTGGACAGAGGACCCCAGGTTTCAAAAATCTACAACGGTTCATTCCAACTCGTTACATAAATAAGTACCGGTTTTCGTCAAAGTTTCGTAAAATACTGATCATACTTGACTGATGGGCTCATATCCACCACGACTGCTGCCGGCCCGGCCCATGCCCAGACCCATGCCCATAAACAGTCCTTTTCTCGCAGAGCTCTTCCTCCCACCGGCTGAAAGCCCGTCCTCCTGCTCTTCCCGCTCGCGGCGCTTCCGGGCTTCCTCGAATCCCTCTAGCGGCACATCGTACAGTCTCTCGTACTCGACGCCGAGCTCCTTGCCGTTCGTCCAGAAATCACGGCAATTACGGACTAGACCGAGATCGAATGGATTGCTAGCTTTGCTGGCACGCGTGAGCCCGTCGACAGCTTTGCCTCGGGTAAACCGATCGAAGCCGAGCAGGTTCATCAGGAAACCGGACCCGTGGCTGTGGCCGTGAGCTGCGGGGGCACTGTTGAGGCCCTCGCCTTCCTGCGAGTGAGTGTGTCTGTGGCCCATCTGGCCCTGAAGACTCGCACCCCCGCGGCCGCCCATGAATCCATATCGGCCCAGGTTGGATACCTCGAACGTGGTCATCTGACGCGCGACCTGCCAGTATTGGGATCCGAGCAACACAAACGTCCAAGTCAGCTGCAGAGTGGCCCAGAAAGTAACCGCAACAAGGAAAGGATCAGTGGCTGTGATTTCACACAGATTTTGGGGAAGTGGGCATGTAGAGGGTGGAACTGAAGCGTCAAGAGCAGGGAGAGTGATAGAAGAGAAGTCTGGTGCTCTGATGTTAATCATATGAACACTATCACGAGATTGTCTCTCACAGGCATAGGCCAGATAATCGAAAAGGGTGATTCCAAGGACCAGGGTGGTCACGAATATCAGGAATTGCCGATGGTTGTTAGAGCCAACTGGATTAGGATGAGAGATGATTTGCCTCGCAAGATGTTGACATACCACAGTTCCAAACCCATGGGCAGTGATGGTCACTCCGTGCGATACATTTGTCACAGACCCGGCAATGCTTGGACCGTAACGGCTTGCGCGCCTGGTTCGTCCATTAATCTTTGGAAGAGAGACCGGTGTAACAGAATGCATACCATGCACTGCAAACAGAAAGTCTGGCCATTCAATCGGCCTTCGGAAGCTAGATCTTCGATTATCTGGACGCTATGGTGAGAAAAAGAGGAACTGCTCGATGAGAGAGGCCTACCGATTTCAATTCAGCATCACTCGAGGGCTTGGGACAAACTCCAGGATCTAGCGTGATGGCACGGAAGAAGTTGTAAGCGCAGAGGCCTACGGCGAGTGCAAAGCACAAGTGCGAGAACGCGTGCGAATGGGTTTCTTGACAGATGTCAGACAGCATTCTCATAGACTGTTGCGCCACTCACGGTGTATCAAACGCGTGGCCCAGCAGAAAACGACCCATATCATCGATGCGGAGATAATTCCGGCGAAGTAGGGCGTTTGGCTGACGGTATCGGTGTAGCTGTTCTTGTTGAGCAAGACACGGGTGACGACATGATGCATTCCAAAGAACTCGGCCATAGCAAGCAAAATGCCAGTATACCAGGGCAAGACGGCCAACGTCTTGAACACGACATAGAAAACAATCGTCGGCAAGCAAAAGATAGCAATTCGAGCATTGCGTTCGCTGAGGGGTCGAGTCTTCTTCATGCCCTCGTCATCCCATCCACCTTCCTCCAGCGCGCGTTTCCAAGCGCCCAAGCTCTTCAGCTCCTGTGCCATATCCCGTGGTGTCCGACCCTCATTGTCCTTGGCTCCAATCTGAGCACCCTTCTCCATTAGCTTTCTGATGCTGACCCTGTTGCCCCGTACGACAGCCCAATGGAGCGGAGTCAGCCCGGCGTCGTCCGTGACGGTTGGCGACGCGCCGTGCCTCAGCAACAGGTCCACGCTGAGCGCATCACCCTGGTACGCCGCCCACATGAGCGCAGTGTGGCCCTGCGCGTCGCGCGAGTCGACGTTGACCGGCTGATGTAGGAGGTAGAGCAGCGGCATCACGGAGGACGAGTGCGTGACGAGGTGCAGGGAGTTGTACCCCTGCGAGTCGGTGATGGTCGGGTCCGCGCCGTGCGCGATGAGGAGCTGGATAACGTAGAGATACCCGTTCCGGGCCGCCCATTGCAGCGGGGTGGCTACGAGATCGCCGCCCAGCGCGTCGACCTCTGCCCCGTGTTCGAGCAGCAGCCGACATGTCGGGACCTGCGCGTTGATAGCGGCCCAGTGGAGCGCGGTGATGTTTTGGGGGTCCCGGTCCGTCGCTTGGGCTTTGCCGGACACGAGCAGCTCGCGGACCGTTTCGATATCTCCACGTTGCGCAGCAAGGAAGATCGAGGACTGGGCATATTATTAGACACTGTCTTGCAGGATTCGGCGCAGAACGATACTGACCTCCTCGGGGCCAGTCTGCTCAAGCGCTTGGGCAAAGGAAAGATCGGTGGCAGTCGCTGATTCTTGGGACACGGCCGCAGATGCGGTTGGTGGTGGAGGCTGCATCGCAGAGCAAGTTGCGAGTCTCTAACGTGAATGAGGGAGTTGTAGATGCTATGAGTAGGGGCGTGATATTCTATGTCCGCAGCGGACACGCTTGCGTGAAGGAAGCTATGCTGAGCGCTGTGCGCCAAAGCTGACCGGCGGCAGTGCACATCAATGTCATGACAAACTTTGTTACAGCCGCGGTCACGTTCCGGAACTGACCCCATCAACGGACGCGCCATAGCCCCGAGGTCAGCGCGCGTGTGCTGCGTGGAAGATGTCAGTCGGAGCTGAGCGCCCGTAGGAATTCGCTCTGATTCTTACTCTCAGCATGCGTTGAGAACGCTCATATGGGCATCAGCGGGCATCTAATGTGCTCCGAGTCGAGACTTTGCAAGCTTTCAGATCGTTGTCAGACGTCCACTCTGTCTGCTGTACGTCTGCTTGAGGACCTGCACGTCTAATTATGTAACGAGAACATTGGTAGTTCAGGGTCATCGACGGGCAGCTGATCGTTTTGACAGCCTAGAATCCAACTGGATACGGTAGGTCGTCCTCTAATCTTATCAGCTAGCAGGATTAGATATCTCCGGACTGGAGAAAGATGATTCCACTACTCTCCATCTCTGCTTTCGAGCTCCTCCATCCTTCTTCCGGATCTACGGCCTTGGTGGCATCGGTGATAACAAAGGTCCTCATTCCCTCCTTCACCGCATCCTGCGCGGTGGCTTTGACACAATAGTCCATCGCCAGCCCAACGACATACACCTCGCCCACCCCGCAATCCTTCAGATACGCCCCGAGATCGCTCCGCGCAACGCACGGGCTCTCAAAAGGGTCCGAAAACGCGGAGTACATCTCGACCCGCGCGTCCTGCCCCTTCTCAATGACCCTGTCTATCTTCGACACGTCCAATTCAGGCACGAGCTCCGCCCCGGGGGTGTGCTGCACGCAGTGCACGGGCCACAGCCGTGTCGCGTATCTCTCCGCTGCGTTGTGCGGGTTCACGATCGTGGCGAGCGACTCGAACGGCTTGTTGTCCGGCGCAGGGTGGTTCGCCGCGAATGAGATGTGATCCGCTGGGTGCCAGTCTTTCGTTGCGACCTTGATGTCGAACGTGGATGAGGAGAGCAAGTGGTTGATAACAGGGACGATATCGCGGCCACCCGAGACGGCGAGACTCCCACTCTGCACAAAACTGAATGATGATCGCTAGAGAGGTATCCCGAGTTTACCGGTGGACAAAAGTCTTCCTGCATGTCGACGACGAGAAGCGCTCGCTTGGCCATGGCAGTCGAGAGTAGCTTTGTTCCGTGCTTATCATTGATGGTATCAGATCGATAAAATTCTTTGTGTGAGATAAGGCGGAACGTCCAAGTAACAGTCCGAAAAGGAGGGTATGGATGACACTGCTGGTTGATATACATGGGTACAAAAACTCTGAATCACAGTTGACGTTTGCGGATGAAGATACCCGCCGTCGCGTTAGGCGCCGAGACCATTCCACGCTCCAGATTGGGAGGACGGACACCAGGCACCTCGGCTTTGATATCGTAGTTAATGAGAATGTGCGCTAGCATAGCTTTGAGCTCGGTGGCCGCGAAGAATCGACCAGGGCAAGCGTGTTTTCCGTGCCCAAAGACAAGATGCTCCATGCTAGTCGTCACCATATGGCTGTTGAAGATGCCTTCCTCGACGGTGTGATGGTCGACCTTCTCCTCTCGGATTTGGGAATAGCGGAATCCGTTGAAGACTTCTGGGTCCTTGTGCAAGTCTGCGAGTCCGTTAAGCGGCAGAATGGAGCAAGGACGGAGGGTCACCCACTAGGATCGTAGTGGACGGGTCTCGCCGAAACATAGATGAACGAGCCACGAGGCACCTTGACTCCGTCCGAGAACATGAAACCATCGGGATGTATGACCTTACGAGCCATTGTCACTGCAGCCGATCAGCAAGCGAGCTCCCGCTTCCCAGAAGCAGAGCAACAAGTACCTGGTCCGTTGCCGCGCATGCGTTGTGTCTCTCTGATGAAGCTGTCGATCTTGTGCATGCTGCTCAGTGCTGACTTGGTCCAGCCTTCCGCCCTGACGACACTCTCCGCTTCTTCACGCATAGGCTCGAGGTATTCCGGGTACGTCGTGAGATCGAAAATAGCGTGGGTGAGCGCCTAGAGAGCGAGGTCTGTCATGATATTTTCCAGGCGGAAACAATCGTGCATACCATCGAGGAGGTGTGGATGGCAGCCATGTTGACTGACATAATGCGAGCAATGATAGGTTCAGGGTGTCTTCCCTCGGGTCCGGCAAGTTCCAGGAGCCAAGAGATCAGATCATTCTGTCCAGACTTAGCTCATGGACAGTCGTAAGAGATTCAAGAACGCACAGGTCTACCCTCGTAATTGGGACCGAGAGTGTCCTCCTTGGCGATGCGCTCTTGTATGATGCCACCCAAAAAGCCCATCATCTCGCGCAAACGCTTCTGTCTGGTGACAATGAAGGGCGCCACGAGTCTGAGACAACATGTCATTTGGCATGCGGGGAATTGGCTCGCCGGAGCTTACGGTTTCAAGAAATCTGGCCAGGAATCCAGCTGCTGACCTCGTTGTACGATTTCCATGGTGTTAATCACGTTCAAGTTGAGGTATGCATCGTTTCGGCCTGTGTGAACGGGTCAGATCCAATGACAATGCACGTAGGATCAGTTTCTTACACAATGGCAACCCCACAAAGAGACGATTGCTGGTTCGAGCGACCACTTTCATGATCGCCGGAAGAACCGGGACGAGCTTCCAGTCTCCCGGATCATCAGAAGGGGCGGAAGAATCATGACGGCATTGGATTCACCGTCATCAGGCAGCCCTAGGACATCCTCGAAGCCACATTCGATCTCGTCTTTGACCTCGGGGAATAGTCGTCCCAGATTGCGCGTCAGACTCGTGCGAACTGTAATCGTATGATAAGGGTGCTCCATCAGCTCAGCGCCCATCGTGTATCTCGCTTGGATGACCTGCAGAAATCTAATCAGCACGTGCCGCCGAGAAAGTTGCAGACACACAGACCTCCCCAGCGCCCTCGATGAACGAGAGGACATCCGACGGAGCCGAGCCGACTTCCTTGATACGCTGCGTGCCCGAGACGATGTAGTCCCAGCGCCAGCGACGCGGAATCCGGAACACGCCGTCCTTGTATTCGTCGTAGCCCTGCTGCACGACCTTCATCGGCTCCTCGATGAAGTAGCGCGCAGCCTTGAGCGAGGCGATCCAGCCCTCCGAGCCGATGACTGCGGGCACGGGGTTCTGCAGGACATAAATCGGCGGAAGATCATCGACGTGATTACTAGGCGGCACACCTTCTGGTTGAGAGTCTTCACAGCCCAGAGACCTGCGACCGGTAGAACAGCCACAAGCCCATAGACCGCAACGGTTGTTGCATCCAAGTTGCTCATGAGAGAGTGCGAAGAGAAAGTGTGGTAAAGTGGTAAGAGAAGTAAGAAAGTGCGAGACGCACTCCCACTCCCACAGATCTACTTCTTATACTGTGACATATCGCAGTCAAACAAGTGGATATCGAAGCGCCGAATACACGAGCGGGATCCTAGGAATGTGCATCCCGTTATGGAAACCAGCGAGCGACTTTTTCTCAGCGCAGGAGACGCTCCCCAGCTTCAGCGGCACTGAGGGGCCAGGCGATGAGTGGCGCGATGGTATATCCGGCACAGCGTCGGCAAACCAGGTGACGACAAGAGCGTGTCGCGTTACGGCTATACCGTTATGCCGTCGCGTTATGCTTGCGCTGGCCCATGCACGGCCCGTTGACAGAATAGCTATGCGTAAGCTGCGCCTAGACTCGAGAGCCCTGGGCAGGGCCCTGGGTGCAGACATGTGCATTTCCACAGCGACCTGTAGATCAGAGATTGGGGGTCGTGGTGCGTAGGCATGAATGCGGTCAGCTGAGTTCGAGTACGGTGTCAAAAGTGGTCAACAGCAACGGTTGGTGGTGCTTATGTCACCGATCAAGACCAGTACGGCCTTGAATTGAACGATTCATTATTTTTCCTTTCCTTCATCTTCTTATGTGCCTACTCGATTATAGTAAAAGCTATGACCCAATCCACCTGAAATGAATGCTATCAGTCGTGATTTTTAAGCACGAAATGTCTCGCATACGACCCCAAAGCTTATGAAACAGTCTTTCACCAGAAGCGCGTACATAACTGAAATGACCCGAAAACCGAAATGGTAGCCGAACCATCTCCGAGTCGGAAATATTTCATTCAAATCTCCTAGCTCATTAAGAACCTCAGCACACGAACTGGTTCCGATGGCGGACGGAATGCAGAGATCTGCATGTCGAAATCATCCATGGGATGTTGTAGTTATCACTGGGCACCCCACAACTGCGCGCGGGTGGCCCTTGGTGGCGAAAATGTAGCTATCGGCCCGCTTCCAACGTCTGCAGTGATTTCAGTCCAGTCTTCTGTCTGTCTTTAATAACATCTGCTGTTTCCACAGGCTAGATTTCATACATACGCGAAAAAGGGTGCAATTTTGGTGTTCGACACACTTACGGCACTTCGCCGCGCAGGTTGAATATACCATCTTGGTGGTCAACGTAAGATACTTAGTCGACACTTTCGACTGTCGTCTACCTCTAACTATCTGTATTGTACTGTACGAAACTTAAAAGCGGTCCACATCTGTTTTCTTTCAGAGTCATTCTGTAGAGTCTTATATGAGGACTCAGCTAGACGCATCGAAGATCATTCATTGGGCTTACAGAGACCATCAATTCCAGAGCTTGTAATCGATTGTAAGATGACGAACACAAGAAAATACGGGAAAAAGTCGATAAAGTCTTCCCTGGTCAGGAAGACATGGGCAAAGACCCTAATGAACGAAGAACACCTCCCAGACGATTGGACCAAGGGAGGCGGGGTTTTAGTGGGTATCGGTTAGTGGCAGGGATGAGTCAGTCAATACTGACATCGGAGCCGAAAACCGAATCCCCACACAAGGCATCACGGGAAACCGGATGTATCGTGCGGGTAACAATCGGTTACTAAGCGCATTTCCTCGCGTGGTTATCTTCTTCCGTCTGGCTAGGTTCTAAGTCCTTGGCCTCAAATCTAACGGGCATAGAGTATACGACTATGTTGAATAATCTATGCTTTTAACGTTCCACAAAAAAAAAAAAATTCCAGAGCTTGAACATCCGAACATGAGGTTTGAACAAGCATTCGGCAACGCAAGGCCACGTGATCGCAGACCCCCCCCAACCGAAGCAACTCAAATGAGAGGGCGAGTGTCAACCGGCAGCAACTCTGACATGCTGTCGCCGAAAAGATATCGAGCGAGGCCTCGTACTATAACCATTGCCAGTGACCATCGGCAGCAAGAGTGGCAACACGGTCCACGGGTCTTGGTCGTCAATGTACGTAGTAGGTTACCGAGGCTTCGGGCGGTCAAGAGCGGGATGAATTTGACGACAAACCATACCACCTTGACGTAAAAACATTCTGAGCTGTACCGAATCGGATCCGCTGGCCCAGTAGGAACCAGGGTAGTCGGTCATCGAAACCACGTAAATCATGATAATTTACAGAGCTTGGCTCGCTAATTAATGAGCGCTTCGCCCACAGCTGAGTCTCTTGCGGAGGCTGCACACTGAGCGGCCAGAATCGTTTCCATTAGTTAGGAGGCACTCGGATCCGCAAAGAGAACTCCCCAGCGCGCTCTGGCACATCTACTTGGACGACCCAAAGTCCCAATTGAAGCAATCCTATCACACACCCCACGACATCAGCCCACCTCGAGAAACGTGCACAAAGAATTGAACAACGCACTACACAGTCCGTCTGCTCGTCGATCTCCGGGACCTCCAATCCAGCCTCGGCATCCCAGTCCTCGTTGAGCAGCTTCTCGACGATGAAGGCGATACCGTGCTGCCGGGAGTCGACGGACCAGCCGCGTTTCGTTACCGTGTCGTACAGGATGCGCTGTCCCTGGTGACATCTGGCACGGGGGTTTCATACGTCGGTATACCATCGGGCCACACAAGACGTACTTGGACTCGAGAGCGTATCCGCCGATGGCGCAAGAGGACGTGACTCCCGTGCAGGTTCCCATCGGGATCGGCTGCGGTGTTTCGTGAGCTTCGCTGGATCCAGGGGTGAATGTTGGACGTACGTCGCCCGTGTGGTAGACATGCGTGATGTGGTGCGTTGAGGGCTAGTTGTTACGTTCATATAACGAAGTTTAACAAGCAAGCGGGTTACTTACAGGTGAAGGTAAATGGAGGCGCGTTGCTGCCATCTTCTCACCGGGGGTCTCGAATGCCACGACGGGTACACCGAATGTGGCTCCAAGCAAGGCGGCTAGAGATCCGCCGAGGCTGTGCCCTTTTGTAGCTTTGAGATAGATATCCTGGGAAGGATGAAATCCACCCATACCTGTCAGCCAGATGTTCGCCTCAGGATACATAAAAGCAACATCGTTGTATAAATTCTGGCCAAATGTCAGCCCATTCCTTATCTGCAACACAACAGAAGATCACCCACAATCCCAACATGGTAGAACAAGCTCTCATCGATCAGCGCCTCCTCCACACAGTCGGCGTCGCACTTGTCTCCGCCAGCGTAGCAGTTGCAGACCGGGTACCACGTCGGGCCGACGCGCGCGCAGCAGCACGAGAAGAGCAGGTTGTCGTTCAGCTTGTCCTTCTTCTTCGTGGGCCCCTCGCCGCCTGCGATCCACGGCGCGGAGGTCCCTTTGACGGAGACGACGACCGTGCTGTTATCGTCACTCACGAAGATATGGCCCCGGAACCCGTCCGCGTCTGGCTCCCAGCCGAACGGGATGCTCTGAGCACGGGGAACAATCAATCAACACGCCGTCATCAATGCAAGGGAGAGGAAGAAGGAGGGGACAAACCGTATTCCATCCCTCGAGCGGGTACCACAGCTTGTGCCCCGCATCGCCGTAATACGAATTGGACGTCATCTTCGCGAGCGCGAGGAGCGTCGCGCGCTTCGACACGTCGGGCGCGGGCAGATCCTCCACGAGGTCCCACGTCGACACGGGCGTCTGCCCGGCACTCCAGCGCGGGTGCGCGAACGCGCGGGGGGAGCGGGGTCGGTGCGTGCGGATGGCCGTCGTCGGGACAGCGTACTCCCAGCCCTCGCTGTGCGTGCCGGAGTCGAGCGAGGACGGAGAAGAATGAGGAGGGGGCGGGATGTTCGAGTAGACGCTGCGTCCGGCGCCGAACATCGCGTGCTCGTGCCGCAGCTGGAAGCGTGTCGCGGGTGGCGCTGGTGGAGTCGAGGAGCCGGCGTGCGGCGTGCCTGTCTCCCACCCGTTGTTCCAGAGAAGAGACGCCACGGATAGGCGCAGGGCAGCCGGGAGCAAGGAGAACATATATATGATATCGCTCTGGGTTTCAGTGGCAGGTCGAGGCAAGATTGAAAGGGGCTCAGCACGTGGGGGCCTGGGTGCGTCATCGCGGGTGCCCAAATTGGGCAAAGACATGCACCGCCACCTTATACCTCTTTTTTCCTGTACCACCATCTTGACCTCGGACGCAAGGTATGTGTCTGCGCGTCCGAACCCCCATCTCTTCCAGTGATGATCCAAATCATACCATACTTTACCACATTCCGAAACATGCTGTGGAATACTTTATCGATTTCAGCCTTGTCTGAACTTTTTTTCCCGTCTCGTCGTCGTCGTCGTCGTATTGGGCAAGCTCGAGCTGACGCGCGTGTATTTCAGGTTTCCTCTCAACGTCCGTGGCTCGCGTTCCGGTTTCCACATGGTCAGTACCCTCTCCCCATCGTCTCTCTCCGTTCGTTTTCCATACCCCCGCCCCCCCCCCGCATCCCATTCCCTGATGAAAACATTCGACGGGCGGACACGAACCGGCTGCTCACACCAAAGTCTCCCGTGTACAAAAAGGAGGCGGGCAGCTGCGCTGTTGATATTGTCGAATCTCTGATCCCTCCCCCACGTCTCGCTGTAGTAGTCCTGCCACCGATGAACCGCGTGCTGACGTTTTCTGCAGGACTGGTAAGCTGTGTTGCTTCTAGGCAGCGGTAGTAGTGAACCGTGTTTATAAATGCCTGTACTTGTCCTTCATTTCTACATGGCTTGCGGCAAGGCAATGTGCCGTACGTATCGCCGTGCTGCCACCGACGCGCTCCTACGTCCCCGTCATTGTGCACTGGCATACCTCCTTCGGATCGCTCACACATGCGTCATACGATCATACTGAGGAAAGAAATAAAATGTGCTCTCCACGAGCACTGTCCTGCCCTGCCCTGGACTGGCTGTTCCTTACATCGTCGCTTCGTCTCGTGCGAGGAATCGTCTCGCGGATGCGTGCGTACTGTACAGCAAGTGAAAGCTTCTCGGCAGTTCGACATCTCGCGTTGATACACTTCAAGCACGGTACGGTACATACATACATACATCCACAGCAGCGTCGACGAAACAGCGCCATTGCACCCATTCACACGCGCATCGCATATTGCAGAGCGATCTGTGCGACATTGAGGCTACAAGCAGTGACCGAGTACACAGGCAGATTTCGTACCTCGCAAACGAAATCTCAGGCGTGAAGGAATACCGCCGGCGCCGCGAACTGGATACTAAGAGAACGAGGAATCAGCGAGCGGGCAGATCCAGAAGCAAAGACGATTATGCCGCCGATCGGAGAACTCCGACGGGATGGCCAATCCCGACGGAGCTTTCTGAGCGGCAGGGAGGGAGGGAGGGACAGAAACACTCATCTTTATCCGCGCGGGTCCCGGGCGTCGTCGTAATTCAAAGCGCTGTGCAACAAGGGGGTCAGAACGGTCCGGATGAGAGCAGAGGTAGGTAGGACGGTATGATCGACCCCCGGCACCGGTCCCAAGAAGCGGCATCGAGATGGCCAGTCTCTCCGCTCCTCAAAAACACAGTGCCAGTCAGCGAGAGATCGGGTGACTCGGAGGGAGAAAGGACGACTCATCTTTTTCCGAGTCGCGATACGTCGCATACCGCATGCAGCGCGATATATTGGATCTGCTCCGCGAAAGATGGTCAGAATTTCGTGCGGGGGTTGAGGAGAAAGCCCGGGGGCCCGCCGGCGAGGTGTCTTTGGGATGGCCAGTCCCTTGATACTACTCGACAGCGGGATGGGAGGGAGGGAGAGGAGGAGGATCGACTCATCTGTGCTGGTCCGTAACCTGGGATGCTCAATGCGATAAGCTGCTGCTACTATGCGAGTCGATTCGGCCGCGGGAGGGAGGAACACGTTAGTGTTGGAAGGGTCAAAGTGGCTTTGGAAGTGACGGGAACGCGATCTGGGGAAGGTCAGCGGAATCAACGAAATCACAGCTAGAAAACCATCAGCGAAACAAAGTAGGATCCACGCTGTGGAAGAGACGATTAGCAAACAAAGCAGGCAGCACAACACGATAACTAGCAAGAATGACAAGAGAATGAGAGAAGAAAAGAAAAGAAGAAGAAAAAAACACGACCCCCTCAAGCAGACTGCGTCCGCCGGAGCCAGTGACGCAGCCGCCGTATCGACCGCGTGTTCTTCTCCGATACACTGGTGAGCATCGATGCGAGCCTCGGGCGGCGGAGGAACGCGCGGGCTGGGGGAGGCCGCAGCCCGGAGCAGTCTTCCAGCGCGACGGGAACCGGGGGCACCACGGGTAGCAGCAGCATCTTGCCAAATGGATCGGGGCGCATCACGTATCGTTGCGCGGAAAAGGCGAGCATTGAGTGTCCGTAGACCTTGTCGTCGTCGCCTTCGTCGTGGTGGTGATCATCGTCAAACTCCTTGCGGGCCAATGCGGTATCCTGCTCGGAGTCTGGGGTCGACATTGCCGAGAACCAAGATTGGACGGAATCGGCCGAGCTACTGGAGACGAGGGACTCGGGGCTAGAAACAATGTGAGCTTGGATAGCGGAGTGCAACTTTTTGTGATCTTACCCAGAGGTGGCGGCAGAATCGGATTCGACGACAGACTGGACATCAAAAAGTGAATCAGCGTGACCGAGCGACTCGTCCGAGGGCCCAAATCTGAACATGGAGGCACAGCACTCGGCTTTCGTCGAGGACACAGACGACGCGTGGCTGACACGAGAGGAAGCGGCGACGACATAAGCAGGCGCCGGGTCCCACCCGCCCACGGTCTGGCCCCAGACGAGTCCCTTCGCGCAGTTGACGAGCGACCCGATGAACCCGAACGCAGCGATCGCCGCCGTATTGACCAGCCCCTCGGTGCGCATCATGCGGTCCATCGCCGCGATTTCCACGCGCAGCGCCGCAAGGGCCGGACGCTGGGCGGGGTCCGGGTGGAGCATGCGCAGCAGCACGGCGTGCAGCGCGTCCGAGATCGGGAAGCGCGTCTTCAGCACCGCCGGGTCCGCGCAGAACGAGGCCCAGGCGGGGTCGTGCGGCGCTGCCTCGTCCCACGGGCAGCACCCGCCGATCATGTTCAGCAGGACGATGGCGAGCGCCCACAGATCGCCGGCCGTGTGATCGAAGGTCGTCGGTGTCCACTCGGGCGAAAGAGCCTCTGTCGCTGTCATCAGCATGTGCGCGAGTGTTGCAGTGGATCGACTGGCCAGGTGGGATGTAAGCCTGCGTGCCGCCGACATTCCACGCCGGGACCTCGTTGTCGACCGCGAGTCCAAAGTCGCAGATCTTGGCAGCCAGCCCGTCGCTCGAGCACAGGATGTTCTCCGGCTTCAGATCCCGGTGCGCGATGCCCTGCGCGTGGATCGCCTGGACGCCGTCGAGGATCTGCAGGAACACCGTCTTCAGCGCCGCCTCCCCGAAACGGTACACCCCGCGGTCAATGTGCGTCCACAGATTGCCGTCCATCGCGTCGAGCACCGCAAACGCAATGCCGTCCTCGACAAACGGGCGATGCAGCGTCACGACCGACGGGTGGCCCGAGCACGCGGTGTGGTACGCGACCTCGTTGTCAATCTGTGGAGACGCATCACCCAGACACTTGACTGCATAGAAAACGGGACAGGCCGCCGGAGACGTCGTGTCGCGCGCGCGATACACGACCCCGTGCGACCCCGCACCGAGAAACTTGACTAGCTCGAGACGGCCGGCGTCGAGAGTCTGGCCAACCTGAATATCGGGGAAGGAGGCAAGCATTGTGAAAGCAGGTGAAAAGCTAAGAAAATTCCAATGGAAGGTGGGGGTAGCAGAACAAGAAAGTTGTTGGAGAAGTACGAGCAGGTGCGGGAACTTATGGTGGGCGGATAGGTGAGACTTTGACCTCCATTTCTTGCTCTTCCGTGGCAGGTCTCACAAGCCTGGAGTGTCAAAGGGGTACAGAGACAAACGAAATGTGAAAGACATCAATGGGGAGAGACGCGCGCTCTGCAAATCATGATCAGCAAGCGTCTGTGTGCGCATGATCATGGCACGAAACAAGGAGACGCGATCACATGATTTTGTAATGACTACACGTGACTTGACGGCCTCGTCCGTTGAGGGCCAAGCACTCCTCGGTGTGGAAGCCAGCCCCGATGGCCAGCGGAAAATTTTGATAGATTACCATCGTTTGTAAGACCGCCGGCAATATTTAGCAAGCCCGGTTCGTCCCAGGAGAAACACGTAGCAAACACCACTGAATGACACACGCGTAGAATTCTGGGTGAAATCCAGCCCGATTCCTTCCAAAGCCGACCTCGTTCCACATGAACCGAACCAAAGTCGAAGTCCATGCCTCACACATCCCACTGACATGAGCGAGTCGTGCGCATTACCACATTGACTTGGACCCAGTATGAGTCGTCAGATCGAAGAATACATCAGTTCCGGAGCGCCCAAAAGGAAACGCTGGACGATGATTAGCTTAACCCGCAATGCGAGCGATGAGAGCCGCTGGTCCCTAGATCAGGCAGGAACCGCCGCTAGCACGTGATGTATAGCGGACACATCCCTGTCTGCTTTCGGGTAAGATCAGGTTATGTATGAAGACCCCTGTCAGTGGCCACTCGTTCTGACGAAGCCCAACGCCTACTACATGCTTCGTATGCCTGCTGCTTTGCCTAGGCCAATTTGAATCAGACTTCTGCCCGTGGCATGAACTCGAAAACCGCCACGCAACGTCACTTGCCATTCAATGAACACCGGCATCTGACTCTCAGGCTGGTCCCATGCAGCTCTGCCGACGGCATCTAACGCAAGTGCATATGAAGCGGCTTCCTAAACGGCCCAGACATCTTCGCTCATGGCTACTATCTCTTTGGTCTCCCCGCTGTATTGGCCGCCCCTTGTCTCGGCCCTCATAATCGTGATCACTGGGTACCACGTCCTTGCCTGGGCTCTCTCCACCAGGAAAAAGCTTCCACCCGGCCCGCCGCGCGACCCGCTCATAGGACATCTGCGGCACCTGCCCCAGTCGCAGCCGGCAGTCGTCTACACAGAATGGCGAAAGATATACGGTCCGTGCCTCCTCCCATCGCGATTGCGCGCACAGTATGTATGTATGATCAACGGCTGGCAGGGGATGTGATCCACCTGCAAGCCCTCAGCAAGTCGTACCTTATCTTGGGCAGCGAACAGGCGGCGGTAGAGCTCCTGGACCAGCGGAGCGCTATCTATAGCGACAGACCGCGATTCGTCCTGTACGACATGTGCGTCGTCCGTTCTGCCTCCGCGGGCCGCTGATTGCAATGTGATCCGCTGAATGGACTGACTGACTGCCGCCGCCGCTCCAGAATGGGCTGGGGAGACATCCTCAGCTTCCTCCCGTACGGCAAACGGCACACGCGCCACCGCCAGCAGCACCACAATCTGCTCGCCCGGAAGAGCTGCCCGGCCTTCTACCCCGTCCAGACGCGGGAAGCGCGCAAGCTCGTGCGGAATCTCCTGCACACGTCGGGGGACCAGCAGCATGCTGCGCTCAGCAGGTACTTAAATGAGCTCTGCTGTGGTGTGTGGGAGACGGAAACGAACTCGCTCGTTCGCAGGTTCTCGACCGCAATCATCACGGACATACTCACGGGGCACGAGATCGTTTCGGACGACGACTACTTCGTCAGGTTGGCCGAACAGCTCTACGAGTCTTTCTGCGTCACCGGACCGCCGGGTGGGACGCTGATAGATCTCTTCCCACTCCGCAAGTCCCGCTACTCGGTATCTCGCGCATCTGACCGTGAATTCGGTCCGTGCAGTGCGCTTCTTCCCCGACTGGATTCCCGGGACGTATTACGCGCGCGTCGCGCGCGAGTGGCAGGACCAAGTCCGCGACCTCTACGAATACCCCGTGAAATACGTCCAGGGCGCCGAGGTAGGGAGATCCCTCCGCGCCGCCTGCGAGAAGCCAGCTAAAGCAGGTCCCCCAGGCGAACGGGACGGCACAGCCGTCCTTCTTGCTGTCGAAGTTGCAGAATCGCGGTGTTTCCGAGGAGGAGGAGGATCTCGATCTCGACGAGCTCAGGGCCGACGCGTTGACCATTTTCGTGACGGGGCAGGCCACGGTGCGTTCAGTCGAGTCGAAAGATCTCACAGCTGTGTTTCTCCCAGTGCTCAGTTCTTCTTCGCGGGTAGACCAGCAGTATCCTGACTGTGTTCCTTCTGGCGATGGTCCTGTACCCCGAGAGCCAGAGACGGGCGCAGGAGGAGATCCTCCACGTTCTGGGAGCGGATCAGATACCGGCCTACGAGGACAGGGCCAAGCTCCCCTTTGTTGAATGTGTTATCCAGGAGACACTAAGGTGTGTGCTACTCTCCCAACCATCAACCCCCGGGCGTGCCCACTCAGATGGTGGTGTGATGGAGATGGAATCCAATCGTCCCGCTGGGTAAGCCAGACCGGCTTGATGCCCCGCTGTTGCCCATTGACGATGCCCAAAAGGCGTTCCGCATCGCCTTATCCAGGACGACGTGTACCGCGGCATGTTGATTCCAGCAGGAACCACGGTCTACGCCAATATCAGGTCAGCGGACCCTCAGCGCAGTGCTCGACGATCACTCATCTGTCTCTATGGGCAGGGCTATGTCTCGCGATGAAAGCGTCTACCACGATCCTGAAGCGTTCCAGCCAGAGCGCTTTCTTCCGCGACCCGAAGGGAGAGGGGAGCCCCGGTTCGCCTCCGCATTCGGTTTCGGACGCCGGTGAGGGTCATCACATTCCTCTTCGACCTATGTATTTGCTCATCGCCGCTTTGATCGCAGGCTGTGCACGGGGAACGAGCTCGCGTCGAACAGTATCTGGATTGCCGCCGCGACGCTGCTTGCGACCTGCAACATCAAGAATGCTCTGGACGCCGCGGGCCGCGTTATCGTGCCTTCTACGGCTATGACGGATGGGATTGACTGGTGAGCGGTTCCGCATGGCCTTCGGACGCGCTGATGGATGCTTGGAACTAGTCATCCTGAGCATTTTCCATTCGCGATCGAGGCTCGGAGCGGCCTTGCAGCATTGCTTGATGACGAGATGCGCCTTTGAGGCCAGGTTTCCTGTCAGATGATTACCGGAATGAAATTCTTTGAAAAAGATATCGAGGGCCAGGCCAAAGATCTGAGAGATTGCTTCTGGATGCGTATTACATTCGTTACAACTACATCGGTAACTGGTTGTCGTTCGGTTGCCTATGACCTCTTTCCGGTCCGTTGAGCGGCGGTCTTCGCTGCGATCTCCTTCTCCTTCTCTGCAGGGCGGTCGTTGAGTACGTGAAGACTGTAGCGGGGAATGTAATACCTTCGGCCTCGGCCTTGCGCTTCGCCAGCGCGGCCTCCCGCTCTGCCCGGATCTTGGCAAGCCTGTTGAGATCGGCCTTGGCTTCGTCTGTCTTTCCGGCGGCGTGCAGCTGGTGAGATGTCAGTCGTGCGTCTGCGCAAGGTAACAGAAACATGCTGGCGCACCTTCCAGTAGCGATCCTTGGCATCCTGTTTCTCCTTGGCCTCTCTGTCAGGGACATCAGGAAAGCGTGCTCGCACAAGACCAGATTGTGGCCGACCTTTCGCGACGCGACAGCTCCCTGGGTGCCCCCAGATCCGAGATATTCATCTTCTTCGTAACGTGGTTGGGGTTGATCAGCTCGTCGTCCTCGTCCTCTTCCTCGGCCGCTGCGAGCTTTGCATCGCCCTGTTTCTTCTTCAAGGCCTTGCGTTCTGCCCGAGATAGCTCGGGTTTGGCTTCCGCCTCCTCTGATTCTTCTTCGGACTCCTCGTCCTCCTCTTCATCAGAGTCTTCGTTCGAATCGTCGTCCGATCCTTGTCCGCGCGGTCTGAGGCTCAATCAGATCCCCATTCTGGCGTGAAAAGGGGCCTGGATACCGTCTATCGGCTGAAACAGCCGTGCCATTCTCGTCCAAAACGAGGTTCTTGCTGAGATCAGGGTGAGCTCAGGCGATCATCACGAGCAGAGCGAGCAAGATAAGATACCTGAAGCTGCGTCCTCCACCGCGTTTCTGTTTGAACTTGCCTGCGAAAAATCAGATCGGCGCGGCTTGAGATAACGGGATATCTCTGACCAGATCCACGGACCATCGTGAGGATTGGGAGCAGAAGTAGAAGATGGGAGATCGGGGGGGAGAGGTCGCTGTAAAGGACGGAAGCGATGATTGCGCGCGTGACTCGAGCTGGAGCGCGACGGCGTCGGGTTAGGGTTCACACATTCCGCTTTTGATCATGTCCTTCACCATCCCATCCCGGCTCGCGCAAGTGACACGGGTGTCCGCCAGCCCCGCGGACGCGCGCCAGCGGGCCATCATCCTATACCGAGACTGGTATCGCTCGGTACGCATGCCCGCTCCGCGCATGTAGCACACGCACGCCAACGTCATCTCCCGCAGGCCCCGGAAATCGTCGACCAGTACGCGCTCGAGGTCTCGACGACCGAACTGCGCCACGCCATCCGGATGCGCTTCGAGGCGAACCGGCATGTCACCGACGTGCGCAGCATCGATGTGCTGCTGCTGAAGAGCCGGCAGGACCTGCAGGAGACGCTGAACCTGTGGAA
This sequence comes from Mycena citricolor, assembly GCA_963692855.1. Classification (NCBI taxonomy): domain Eukaryota; kingdom Fungi; phylum Basidiomycota; class Agaricomycetes; order Agaricales; family Mycenaceae; genus Mycena; species Mycena citricolor. The sequence continues at coordinate 65,119 of CAVNYO010000172.1, forward strand.
GCAGCCGGACCATATCTACGAGATTATGCTGCTCCCGAAGACACGCCCCAAGCAGACGTTTTTGGAAAAGTTCTACCAGGGTGCGTCTCATGAGGTCTCTTCTGCATGATATGGTTTGGTTGACGGAGTGATCACAGGGCGGGACGAGGAAGGCGCTGTCCCTGCAGCTCGTGGAGTTTAGACCGCTGTACAGGCAATACAATTCATTCTTGCGACTGCTTTGTCCCACGGACTCGCCTGTTTCCTACGAGATCCTAGATGTCAACTGTACGAAGTCGACTGGGTCGTGCATCTTTCTGACCAGAATCACGCTCTCGCTGTCGCTGCACTAGAGGTCTGGCCCACGTGCTGGTCAAAGGCGGATGTCTGAAGAATTTTCGGGTCTACGCAAGAGCAGCACTGACGTCCGATATCCTCTCTTTGCTGTCGGAGCGGGTTCACTTTGCGCGAGCGACACGTCTCCGAGAGCCAGATTGACGACGCCAGCGGCAGCAGCAGAATCATCTCAATAATGCGATGCATAGTCTCTGATTAATCGTGGGCCTGGACATCTGCCCAGAGCGAACGGCGTCCTTGAAAGCTGTGGTCTGTGCTGGCCAAGAGCTTGTGCCAACACACTCAGCGCTTGCAGAGCGAGGGACAGAAATCATTTCTGGTGTTGGCCGTTGTCGCGTGAGCATACATGTCTTGTCGGGTTGCCGTTGGTGGAGTGTGAAATGCGCGGAAATCAGTCGCCCTGTCACGGTGACATTCTGCGCTGGTGATGAATGACTACTTAACGTCGCAAGAAGGCATGAACGAGAGACCATGGCCGAAGATTTGTGCTCTGGGTACCGGGGCTAGCGTTGAATACTGGGCCTGACAACCGAATAACAAGAAATTATAGTATAGTACTTTTATGGCAGCGGCTACCTTCCACTCCTTTGCTTGAGTCTCGGCTGTGGAAACTTGAGCGGGACCTCCAACACAGCACGTCTCTCATCCGCCACACTATCGGGAAGACCCAGCTTTGTCCGTTGTTTCTCCGTAAGAGTGACAATCTTGCAGCCTGGCGTAGAATGAGGGCACGGATCTCCGAGTTCAGAATGAACACTCACCGAGAGACCTGAAGGTTGTGGCCATTTTTTCGTTGGAGATACTGAGGTCACGAGCGAGAGTGCCGAAGTCTGCGGCGTAGTTGTCGATCCGCAAAGACAATGCGAGGAGATGTGTGAGAAGAAGTAGCTGCAGATGTGGCGTTGTCCGCGGTCTATAGCAAGATGAGTCCGCAGTATCTTAAGCAAGTAAACAGCCGCACTCGATGCTCCCCCTCGCGCATTCAGTGAAGCGATCCATCAAGCTGTCGATGACAACCGAAGGCACAGTAGGAATCTTCGCAGAGATGTCCTCTTTCTTGAATTTGCGGTCAGTTACTCGACGGAACGCCATCATCGCGGACATGTAGAAGAGGATCTTGCTACGCATCGTGTTAGCTCTCTCACCACCATGTTTCATCATCGACCGTAAACGCACAGATTACGTTTCTTCTCAGAGCTCTTGAGAGAAGCTTCCAGACGTGTGTTGACCCATTCAGAATGCCAAAAAGGGAGACACTTTTTACGGTCGGCCGCAGTTCCGGCCTGGAGCAAGGTGTTGACAGAGAGCGCTTTCCACTCCGGCTCCGTGATGATGCCGTGAAGAGGGTAGACGTCGGCCGGATCCGTCGCTTCGGCGAAGAAGGGCGGCACCGCGCGATTAGTGTCTGCAAGATCTTGGGCTTCCTCTGTGAATTGCTTCAGTCCAAAAACGTCGGACAGACTCCACAGAACGCGCCTGCCGTCATCAAGCCCCCCGCAGCCTTGTCGATACCAGCCATAACGTGATCCATTACGCCCTCCATTGCGCCCACATCGACCCGATTACGCTCCCGAGCCTTGATGGCGGCTTTGGCCTTCTTGGTTCCAAACGTTTCACCGAGGGCCGTTCGGGCCTGGAAATACTCGAGGGCGGTGGGAGCAGGAGCAGGCTCGATGGACTTGAGAGCTTTCACGGTCTGAGTGAGGACGTGAGGAGAAAGGAGGGTGGGCAGAACGCTCAGTTCTCCAGTCCGTTTATTGTGCACGGCAACCAGGTACTTGCACCCGGAATGCGAAACGCGTTCGCTTTCCTCCGCGTTGGATTCAAACTCCACAAAATCGGTCTCTCCAGCGACGATGATATCTTCCGCCGCGTCGGTGGAGGTTTTCGTTTTCTTGCGATAGCATTGGAACGCAGTGGAAGGAGGGGCCTCTAGGGAGGGAAAGGAGACTAAGATGCAAAGAAATAACCTCAATGCAAGGTTTGGAAAAGAAAAGGACATTCAAGACGCACCCAGTGTAGGCCCAACTTCATCCGATCCCAATTGGTGCTCTGCCAATTTGAAGGCAATCCCTCTTGCCGGTGACGTCGCACGTTTGCGCTTTTTCGAAGCGTTAGCACTTGTTGAAGTCATAGGTGCGAATGAGGTTGGGGGAGTAGGACAGCGAGAGGATGGAGGTCGAGGACAAGAACAAATCCAAATTCAAGTTGTACATCGGTTCTCTCTCTTGATCGCCCACTGGACGCCCTGTCTTGTGCCGGTTCTTTGCCTTGCCTTCAATCCTCTGGCAGCCTTTCAGGTCTCAAGCCCGCCATTGTACTAAAGACGAATCTCACTATATGCCGATTTTATAGGGTGAAACTTTGGACTGCGTAATCTACTGCCCGTGTGGGACGCTATAAATTCCCAGAGCACTCTGGAGATCGCTATACGCCCCTACAGGGCGCTTCATCTGGCCCGTCGTTGGTAGCCCATGACGAAGGAGGATGGGCCCGCAAGAGAGGAGTCGGCTTTGCTGTCGACTTCCATCGCAGCCGAAAGCGTCTCTCTTCCATCACCACCCATGAACCCCGAATCTGAGGATGGGACGGCGCCGCTTCTTCCACAGGCCCCGTCGGTTGTTGCCACCAAGGACGACGCACCTTCCAACTCGGACGCGGAACGAGTGCCCGAAGATTTCACGACGAATGCGAGGGAGGAGGATGAGGCCATGCCAGATGCCCTCTGTAGCTCTTCGCCGTCCCGGGCCTCATCCAAAGCGTCGTCTTCTAGCTCACCTACCCCACCACCCGTAAAAGCGGCCACTGCTGCCAACGGGCGCAAAAAGAAACCGGAAGCCCCCGTGCAGCTCATCGGAGACCTCCCGATTGCGCGTGATGCGGCCCTGGCCACCTTTACTGTGATAGAGGCCAACAATTATCAGAATAAGAACCTCGGGCGCTCACGAGAGGAAATGGAGGGGATGTCGTGCGAGTGTTTCTTCCGTCGAGGTGCAACCCCATCTTAGTAGCCCAGTAGGGCGGCCAGGGCCGCCGCCGTGCAAAATCGTCACTGACCATGCATTTTCGCAGATGTGGATCCGCCCCATATAGCTTGCGGTCCCGGCTCCAACTGTATTAACCGACTAACACAGATTGAATGTCTGCCTGGGGACTGCCGTTGTGGATCTCACTGTCAGAATCAACGGTGCGCGCGGGCCCCTCGTTTTCGCTTATGTAAATGATGACCCGCCGACCTCTGATAGGTTCCAGCACAAGGAATACGCTTCTATCGATATTGTACAGACTGAGAAGAAGGGCTTCGGGTTGAGGGTCGAGGAGGACATCCCCAAGTGTGTATCTCCATTGGTCCCCCATGCTTCTGGAACACTGACATCCAACAAGAGACACATTTATCTACGAGTACGTTGGCGATGTGGTTAGTCCGTCATCGTTCAAGAAGCGCATGCGAGACTATGCGGAGGAGGGGATACAGCACTTTTATTTTATGATGCTGCAGAAGGACGAGGTGCGCTTGATCAGCTCTCTAGCGTTCGAACTTTCTGACTGAGGACAACTAGTTCATCGATGCCACGAAAAGCGGCGGAATCGCACGTTTCGCTAATCACAGCTGCCGCCCAAATTGCTATGTCGCTAAATGGACTGTCGGAGATCACGTGCGAATGGGCATATTTGCGAAACGGAGGATTCAGCAGTATGAAGAACTCACTTTCAACTATAATGTTGATCGATACGGGTGGGCCATTTGTGTCTATCCTTCTTCTGGCTTGGTCGTTGAACTGGCCACAGCCACAAGGCACAGGAGTGCTATTGCGGAGAGGAGAACTGTGTAGGTTATATTGGAGGAAAGACGCAGACAGATCTCGTCACAGTGGATGATTTATATTTGGATGGTACGCGTGCGACGAACGTATCTCTCTTCCCGTTCTGATGTCAGCAAAACAGCGCTCGGGATTACCGACGATGACGAGGTTATGGCGCTCAAGGGCAACAAGAAGAAGAAGGGGAAGAAGATCGATGACGCTGACTTTATGGTTATTGCCAGCTGTTCTGTTTCTCCTTTCACTGCTGATGCGCGCTTTCCAGCCTCAATTGCGACCGATACAGATCAAGGAGATTCCTAAGCTGATCCAAGCGCTGCGACAAACAAATAGCCGTACAATGATTATCAAGCTTCTCACGCGATTCAGAGTCACGACGGAAGAAGAAACGATGCGGGAAATGCTCCGCTTGCGTTGTCTGAGTCTGATGAAGAACGTGCTCGACGATAATGGAGGGGATCCGGAAATTGTCACACTGGTACGCTAAACAATTCATCACTTTTCTTCGTGACTTGCTCATGCCGTATCTAGGTCCTCGAGTCAATGCGCACTTGGCCGTTGGCAGCTCGCAACAAAGTGGAAGATTCGCAAGTCAATATCGCTGTCGACAAGATCAAAGAGTCAGAGGACGAGAAGCTGAAAGCTTTGGCGCAAGATGTAAGCTCAAGTGCCTTTCCGGCAGTAGCCATACTGAGTCTGTATAGCTTTCCGACCACTGGGACACCCTGGTTATGGCATATCGCATTCCACGACGTGCCCCGGTCGAAAGTGACGTTCAGACCAGTACATCTGCCCACCTTTTCTATCAGGCTCCAACGTATAAAAAGGCGGCTCTCCGCCAGCGATCGGAGTCTCCAGTCAGCGAGCACGACTGGCGGTCGTACAAGCGTAGCCGGGATGATTCGTGGCCTTTGGACGGCTACGAGCGCCCGCTCTATCCGTCTACCAAGCGAAGGGAGCAGTCTGGGCGATCGCAGCCCGAGCGGCCGTCGTACCAATGGCAACTGGTCGCGTCGCAGGAGGACGTGAAACAAGTGATCGCTGCTGCGGTTGCGCAGAAAGCGGCGGCAGAGCTGGCGGCCAAGGAGTCCGAGCTGGCGGCTGCGCAGGCGCGGGCAGAGAAGAAGGAGCGGCGAGAGAAGCGGAAGCAGCGGTCGCAAGAGAAGAAGAAGAAGCGCACGCCGGAGGAGAGGGAGGCCAATAAGGCCCAACGGCTGCAAAAGTTGATCGGTGCGGTGGTGGTCAAGTGCATGTCCAAGTATGGACGTGGACTGGAGCGCGAGACGTTTAAAAAACACGCCAAAGAGGTTCGTCTCTCTTCCGTGTGTACATGTGTGTGGAAATGTGGCTGACGAACCTCGAGCTCACGACCATCATCGCGGAAAAGGAGAAAAAATCGTCGAGCTACAAGGACAACAAACTGGAAGCGCTGTCTGACGAGAAAGTCGCCAAGATCAAGAAGTTCTCGAAAGACTACATCGTCAAGGTCGTGAAGCGGATGGAGGAGAAGAACCAGAAGAAAAAACGGAGCCAACACAAGGCTTCCGCGTCTTCATCGTCCACGGCCACCATTGCTACGCCTGCTGCTGGTTCCATGGCAGAGACGTCGGATTCACTCGTCGCCACTCCTGTGCCCGACGCGATGCTTGACGGCGATGGCGAGGAAGCGGCCGAGATCTCAATGACGGTCGAAGAGGCGATGGGCCTGGATCCGGTCGGCAGCGATGATGACGATGATGACACTGACACCGAGGACGAGGATCATGGCCAGGACAACAACGCGATTGACAACGACCAGCCGGCGCAGGGGATGCTCATGGACGTGGACCAGAACGATGCTGATGGGGATGTGGATCTGCACGCACGGCCACCAGAACTCGACGCTGCAGACGGGGCGATATGAATGGGGCTTTGGCTGTGGCGTAGGCGATCTCTATCTTATCGTGTTTGTTATTACTGAATTCGATGGAATGTGCGTCGGACGAAGATGTGCGCTTGAGTTCGATATCCGTCAGTGTTTTGCTTCGGCTGTTTACTGAAGAAGGCGGTCAAGGTCTGCTCCCTTGATATGTGGACTCTTGTTTTTTGGTATTGCATTCTGGCGAGATTGGACCTCAACATAGACCCAAAGTTTGCATTCGTCGTCACATCATACGATGCACTTCTTCTCACTCAACACAACTGCCAACGGATATTCGATGAACTCATTGGCACATCTCCACTTTTCGGACCTGGCACCATCTTGTCCGTGTCCAAACTTGCAGTGCCCTGAAGCACTGCGACAGCGTCTTGTCGGCCAATCTTTGTTCCTTCTTTACTGTGTGGGAACCTCTCTTCGAATGCGCGGGTTGAGCGCTTGTTCTCGACTGTCACTGTGCCAATCAGACTCGGTGTCTATGTGTATCTGGGAGGGCTTCCAGACACGAGGCTGCTGACGAAGCGCAACGCACTTGCTACCACCTCAATGGCAAAGGTCGACAAATCCTTACAACCTTCAATGGCCAAGGCCGACGAACGCTTACCACCCTCAATGGGAAAGTCTGACGAATCCTTTCCGGAGCGCGAGAAGGCTAGCGGCAACAAGCTCTGGAACACTTACATCTCCGAGGCCCAGAACTACGACCAAGGTCTGGTCGATGGCTGGCGCAGTGAGATGGATGGCCTGCTGATATTCGTGCGTCCCGTGCCTTTTGAATGACAACTCTTCCCTGACTCGTTTAGGCCGGTCTCTTCTCCGGCGTCGTGACGTCGTTCATCCTCGAGAGCTACAAGACGCTAAGCTCCGACTCGGGTACCCAGACCCTCGCGATCCTCAACCAGATCTCACAGCAGCTTGCGGGCTTGAAAAACGGCACGGCGAATATCGATGCACTTCCGCCGCCCTCTGCATTCTCTCCATCGATCTCATCCCTCATATGCAATGCGCTCTGGTTCATCAGCCTCGCGCTGAGCCTGTCCTCCGCCCTAGTTGCCACGTTGATCGATCAGTGGGCACGGGAGTACGAGCATCGTACTTCCATGTTCTCCTCCACTCTCATCCGGGCCCGCGTATACATGTATCTCTATTACGGTCTGCAACGCTTCAACATGCATGCGGTCGTTGGCGTTCCACCGCTTCTTCTGCACGGAGCCCTGGTCCTGTTCTTGGTCGGTCTCGTGGTATTCCTCGCGCCCATCAATCTCGTCGTCACGATCCTGACCTCAATCCTTCTACTCCTCTTCGTCGGGGTGTACGGGACGTTCACTGTGCTTCCTTTGTTCTTCCATGACAGCCCGTACCAGACTCCGCTGTCGCGGATCTTTTGGTCGCTGTACCAGAGCTTGAGAAAGAGATTCAGGGCATATGCTCAGAAGCCAGTGGTTTCGGACCCCGAATGTTCCACGGAACTCTCTTGGCCTCCAGATACTCCTCCGCAGACTCAAAACATGGTGGAAGCTATGATATCAGCCGCATTACGGTCCACGGTAGACACAGAGACCCGGGCTCTTTCATGGACGATACGTTCTCTCTCAGACGATAACGAGCTCGAGCCATTCGTGGAAGGCTTGACCCCGGCACTGTGGGATTTCGAGAAAAACGAGCCTCGTAGGGCCTATCAGGAGCATTTCACACGCCTCTTACGAGATCCACAAGTCCGTCTGTGTCAGCGTCTTGCGGACTTCATGGCTAGCTCCCACAGCAATCTTCTGGAGCCCTCGGTTTGCCTCCGCCGACAGCACTCCGTGCTTCAGGCCATTTGGGCTGTCTGTGCCTTTTGCATCAGCACCAAGTCGCCTATGGAGAATCCGATCGGCGTACTTGACGTGAAATACGCACTGCTCGGCTCGAGGTTTCATGATATTCCCTCGGTACAAGAGCTGGTCCACGCCGTCTCAGCTCTCACTCGTCTGAACACCATCGAGTTCTGGGCCACGCAACCAGCCGGTGGAGCGGTGGAAAATGCGCTCGGTCGCCTGGCCATCAAATCCATCCGCACGGAGAAGGATCGTATTTTCACGCCCACGTTCTTTTCGGCGACTACCCAGAGCACTTGCGAAGAGGAGAAACGATGGGCATACGGGCAGTATCTGATCCATCTCTCTGAAACCCGTGACAGCTTCCAGCGGGAACGGACGAATGCGCTCTTTTATACCTTGAACGCTGTCCCCTTGCTGGCCGGGAAGTTCGACCGCGTCATGGTCGAGGCCCTCGAAACGATGCTCGGATCACAGGCGGAAGGAACAACGAGCAATCGCATCTTTGCTGTCCGCCAGTTGATCTGCGCGCTTGCTGTGACATCGCCTCGATCGAGAACTGACATCGAGTTCCACGCTCCGAATAATCTCGCCTCGTTCATCGTCGACCATCCTTCCATCGCCCGCTACACACCAGACTCACTCTGGGAGCCCCGTGTGGAGGAACAGTACATCAGATACCTGTGCGAATGTCTGATTCTCAATTCGGAGCACGGACGGGAACCACAAGCCACAATCGACTCCCTCCGGCTGATATATCACCATCTGAACGATAAAAAATTCTATGCAGAGTCCTCGGAAGACCTCGATGCCCATTTGTTGACGCTTTGGGCCGTCCGGAATTACGGGGCTCAAGCAGCATCTGTTCGCCGTCATCATGCAATTGCGTTGGTTCAGACTGTTGCAGTTTGCTGTGTGCCGGAGAGCATTTGGGAATCAGCTCGAGGGTTGGACATCTTCGAGGACGAGGACTGGTTCCGAACCGCGCTCCACGTCGATGACGACGCGAAGTGGGTCGAGACGGCAGTCCCCCGGGAAGAAACCAACTCTGTTGCCGACTTCATTCGCTGCTGCGCCGCGCTCGGTGTTGTGACCACCTTCCTCGAACAGTGTGTCAAGAATCCAGATGAAGCGGAGCTTGAGCTCGACTTCGATACCCTCACATGCATCATCAGTCGCTTCGATTCCGACTTTGACACGTCGAGATCGTGGCCAGATGTGGCGGTTCCCCCCGAAATCCAACGTCGGTTCACCGAATCCGTCTCTGCGTTCCTCGTCCGATATCCAACGGAAGGCCCTGCGGAAAACAGCGTGCTCGCCTGGCTGCTTACGGTCTCGTCGGGCATGAGCGATCCTGTCGCTTTGCAGGTCCGGGACAGAGCTTTATTCGACAAACAGAAGGACTGAGAGTCTTACACGACTATGGTATGCTCGGAATATCCGCGAAGATCTGTAGTTGCGGTTCACTTGACCCACTAGTAACAGAGTAGGAATAAAATGTCCGATGCAAGGGTCCTCTTTTGTACAAGTCAGGGCCACTTCGCAGTGACATAAGCAGTGGCTGTAAGTAAGAGACATTACTACAGAGGATTGGGCCTATTGCTATTAGCGCCTACGTTTATATTAGATTGGTACATACATGCTACATTTTCCAGATGGACTCCTCATCAACAAACCGCCCAGTTTTCGCCATCTGTCTTCTCTGCGCCCTGATCTTGTCAATTTTGGCTCTCCACCATCCCACGGTCTGCTCATCCGGAACCAGCTCAGCGCCACACCATTCTCGCAACCATCCCATAAGTGCCAGAAACTGGTCCGCGTTCTTGCCGGCGATGGCAGCAACGAGCGGCGGCTGGACACTGACTTCGCTCCAAAACGCCAGCGCCGTACCCAGGGTGCGTTCGCTCGGCTTGATATCGAGCGCTCGCATCCAACCGAGGGCACGCGCGATTTCGGGGGCCCGGCGGTTCATCCCAAGGAACATGATATACGAGGCAAACTCGCGCTCGCCGACAACGAGCTCCGGGAACCAAGTCTTTCCTTCGGGAGTGGAGATGTCCATCGGCAATACAAATGAGGAGGGCGGCATGTCCAGTCGCAGTCTCAATGCTGCGCTGTCGCTTTCTGCGTGGGGTCGGACGGCGAAAGCAGGCGGGGGCATATTCGCAACGGGGCGACGACTCGCGTCCCCGAAAAGAGCTTGCAGGAACATGTGGTTGGCGGTATGCGCAGCCGGTCGATCGCGCCAGATGCCGGATCGATAGGGTTCGGATGACTGCTGTATGAGCGTCTCGATGTGCTGCTGGCGAGTGGCGAGCGGTGTATGAGAGTGACGGAAGGGATTCCGCAGAGCCAGATGGGCAATCTGACCCTTCACCGAGTCGTCCAATACGTAGGGAAGCTCGGCAGCCGCCAGCATGATCCGCAACGTCTCGGGCGACGGTCGTAGGTAGTACAAGCTGTCCATCCAGTCCCAAAGTCGAAAGACCAGATCAGGACGCAAGATGGAATGCAAGCTACGCATGAAGATGTTCACCAGCCCTATCGACACGTGAACTGGTTTGCGAGACTGGTGTGTCGCAGGAAACGCGGCATCTGCCCGAGCAGCATGAAGTTCCAGCAATGCAAAAGCTTCGCCCGGTTGTCCAGAGAGAGTGGCTGCCTGCAAACCGACGCCCAGAGCCACTTCATCCACAGGTAAGCCAGACCGAGTGACCTTCGTCCAGTGCATATAAGCTTGTCGCCATTCGCGTCTGTCCAGCAATCCTTGGATAAACACAGTGTGCATGGCTAACGTGGGTTGGAATTCCGCAGCTTTTGGTCTCCGCTGCTGGAACAACCGCTTGAATCTTCGCGTGTCAATCCTCGGATCCCGAGCAGCGACGGAAAGGGCCGCGGTGAAGTCAGCGGCATCGACTGCTTTCTTGCGGGTCGTGAGCAATTGACGGTCCGGAAGTTGCTTCTGAGCCAGGTTCGCCAGAAACTGGAACGCCGAGGCACTGGAGGGTTTGTTCTGCACGACCATGACGTTCGCATCGTGCTCGGCGCGGTGGCCCCGGACAGCCTTGGCATATTGCCCAACATGGTGGATCGCACCGTCCTGCGCGTAGATGCGCAGATACGATTCCAGCTGTGCTGCATCGGGCACGATGCCCAGCTGTGTCTGCTGGCGTCGGAGGTAGCTTGTGAGCCGCAATGCAACATATCTGTCTTCCAACAGCGCTTTGTAGGTTTTGGGCCACAGCTTCAGTTGCCTAGCCTCCATGGCCTGCAGGATTTGCACGGTCTTGCCGCCCATGTCGTGCGACCGCTGCGGAATAGATGCCATAGCGAGAAGTAGGTGGTTGAAGTGAAGGGACGGAAAGTCCTGATCCTGGGCAAGCGGCACTTGCAAGAACGCATCGAGAACGTTGTGCATTGGCGCCACGAGTGAAAATCGACACAGATGCATCATCGTGATGACGAGGATCGAAGCCTGGACGGTAGAAGACAGGACCCGTCGCTCCGCGATGTTGGTGGGATGCAGACTCAAGCTCAGGTCCACCAAGGGACCAGACGCGTGATGGGAGCTGCGCACTTTGAAAGCTGCAAGGTAGAGTGCAAGCCAAGGAGGATAACTCGAGGGCGAGACCACCGGTGCAGTCTCGAATGCGTCCTGAATATCGGAAGAGTAGACGCGCGTACGCCAGTGCGTAAAGTCCTGCATTTTGATAACCTCGTCGTCCAAAGCCTCAAACAGCGACACGCGAAGGGGCTTGTCCAATGAAAGAACCACGCGCCAGAGCGGATCCCTGCTGGCAGCGAGGAGGTGATGGAGATAGTTGGTCACTTTATTGTCTTTTTTCTGTGGTAGGCGCGCCGAGGGGAAAGACGAAAAGGCATGGCGGAGGATTTTTTGGTTCCAAGTCGTCGCCACGCGAACAGCGGGTCTGCACATACAATATGCACATCTAGCAACAGTTTGAAGGTTCTGCGGATGATTTAAGCAGTGGAAGTCCTACGAGCCCAACGCGACTGACCAGCGTGTCGTTTGGAAGATTCCAAGCTCATTCAGAGTCCGAGTGCAGTCGTTGGAATTGTGTCAAAAGCGCGCGGCGTGATGCGTTACGCTTACGTTTTGTCACAGTGTCGCCAACGCCTCGCCTTTTTTCCGACCGCCATTCATGCCCCGTATCTTGGTAGGTGTAGCTTGGGCCCACACTAGTGCGAAACTAATGCTCTTCTGAATGTATAGTTTGTAAGCGGTTTCAACCCCTCCACGCGTGCTCGTGAGCTCGCATACGAGTTCGAACGGTACGGTCTTTGTTTAATGGATAGTCTTCAGCGCGTTCAAACCCTTGCTGTATCTCTAGGTACGGTCAACTCATCCGCTGCGACGTTCCTGCCCCACGCAACCCAAATGCTCAGACAAACCCGTAAGTCAATTACACCTCTTTCATTGAGTGCGGTTCCCTCGCAGTCGTCGGTGGAGAAACACCAATTGATGAATGAACAACAACGAGGATCGTTGGCCCTCCGAGTCTCGGGTACCCGTTGCGCATACGATCGATACGATACGATACGAGCAACCCCAATCCTCCTTCGTCCCCTCGATTTCAATCACAAAACGATCGCTCAACGAATCCGAACAACCCAGTTATGCATTTGTGGAGTTCCGTAGCACGCGCGATGCCGAGGATGCGTACTATGAGATGTACGTCTTTTGTTTGTTGTATGGAGTACTGACCAACTATCCATGCCAGGCACGGTAAAATCTTTGACGGAGCGCGTCTGAGTATCCAGGTAATGCACGATGGCCATTTGCCTATGATGCTATCATGCTAACCGGCATTCCCGTCTACAGTGGGCCAAAAGTCCTCCCTCCTCAGTTTGGCGCTATGACCGTCCCCCACGCTCTTCTCGTGACCGTCCCCGTTCTCGCAGCCCTCGGCGCCGGGACGACCGCGACAGAGACCGAATGGACGACCGCGACCGCGACCGTGACCGGGATCGGGATCGGGACAGAGACAGGATGGACGACCGTGACAGGGACCGCGACCGTGACCGGGACCGACGCCGACGCAGCCGTTCGCCAGACCGCGACCGTGATCGTCGTCGCAGTCGGTCGCCTGAACGCCGTCGCAGCCGGTCGCCCGAGCGGCGGCGGAGTGCCTCGCCGGAGCGCAAACGCGATGACCGGCGAGACGACCGACGGGACGAGAGGGATGATCGTGTCCGGTCTCCGCTTCCTCCTCGGGACGAAGAACGCAAGAAAGAAGAGCCTGCGGCCGCCTACGATCATGATAACTGAGTATGAGCCAACACGTGGTAGAGCGTTTGTCACACAGATCACGGATGTTCCTTGCTAGTGGCTCGTTTTGTAACTAAAATGCAGAATTCAATCTTGATCTTTCCAATGCCTTCCACCGAAAAGTTACAAAAGACGACTTTTACGCTAAAGGCTTCTCTTTGTACAACAGCAGATATGCGGAGGAATCCTGACCTGCAATCGATTCAGTTCCTGGTCTAGAATCCTTGAGAGTGAGGACACTGACCTCCGCCATCCAGCGATGTTAGCTTCTCCTGGGGGAATATCGAGACCTGGTCGTCATCGAACTTATACCAGTCCTCATCCGACTCTTGTTCCTCGCCCAATTTGGGAGGGTGGAACACGCTTTTCTTGACAAAGCCAATGTAGTGCCCAGCATCGGCCGCAGCACCCTTGTGAGTGATGATAGCTACGCGTTAGTGAGCTCCACGCCCCGGGAAGTTAGCACACAAGGAGCGGACTGACCAACAAGATCGTAAAGGCCGCTGACACTCGCGCCCGTGTCAGCTTTAATGGTGGGGTCCACCAGACTCTGCAGCTCAGCCAACTCCTTGTCACGATACACGCTTTCTTCCTCTAGGTCTCCTCCTTGGACTGGAGCTGGGGCATCGACTTCCATTGTGGTCGACGAGCCAGAAGCAGGAGCGGCGTCGGCCATCTCAACATCACCAACGCCCGAAGCAGAAGGCGCGGGAGCGGAGACCTTCGCGGCTTTGGTTCTCCTTCTGACTTTGCGGCGTTCCGCTCTTTCTTTCTCAATGTCCTGCAACCGGTGAACACCAGGAAATAGACAACAGAGCAGACAAACCTTGAGCTTGCGACTCACTGGAAGAAGCTTAGCCTTGAGCTCGTCGGATGCCAGGTCCAATCCATCGTATTCCGTGGGAAACTTGACTTTCCTCTGCAACAGGTCTTGAGATACAAAGAGACTACTGGATCAAAGGAAAGAACAGACCATGATCTTGGCTTTTTTCCCGATGTCGGCTTTCCACGCGAATCGAGCCATGTGAACAAACAGGTAGGAGGGAAGTCGATTGATCCGGGACTCCTGGCTGTAGTCTGCGTCACGGCCAAGAGTGGGCGAGAACTTGACGACAGTCTGGGACAGGGACTGCAAAGAAGAGTCAGTAAGAAGCTACACATCGCCATTTACAACAACGGCCCACCTTTTGGATTCCCGATGACATATAGTTCACAGTCGCATCGATGTTACATGTGATCTTGAGAACCTTCTCAGAGCTTTGCGTAGGTGGCTCGTCGACAGCTCCGAGATCTACACATTTCAGACTGAATGGACCGTATCAGTCATCCATTGAGTGCCATTTGTGTTATGACGCACGTTCGAACCATTTCTCCCGTCATGAACTGCTCAATAAATTTCTTGTGGTTCGAGGATGGCACTCCAGGCACGGTGACCAGCGACGACACAATCGTTGTCAGACACTCATCCGCATCTGAGCATTGGCTCAGTAGATAGCTGATTACAGGCAAGCAAACGGACCTTGCTGGGCGTACATAGCACCCATCATGGAAGTATGGGAACGAGATGCATGTCTGTCCTGTTCAGCGAATTGAGGGTTCACCTGGTACAACGATCAATGGAATTCGATCCCAGGAGTAGAGAGAACAACCTGTCGGAGTACACCCAAGAAATCTGTAGGGACTACAGGATCTGCAGTCTGTGACATCCTCGTGAAAAGAGAGCCCAGAGAGGTAGCCAGAGGATTTGTGGCGAGTGTGGTGGGAGGAGCAGCAGCAATTTCATTCCCTGTCCCAGCGCGCCTATCAGGCGTTAGACAAGTTTCACGAACGGCAACCTTCCACGCACCCTGAAGTTGTTATCGCGGTTTTGAGTTCTGGTATGGCACGGAGCGTTTGCAAAGTCGCATTCATGTAACATGTGTTACCGAGGCTAGTAGCTTATAAGCAGGAAAATCATTGGAGAACGAATGGAGCTCACTTGCGCAGACCAACGGGTTTTTCGAGCTAGGCATGTTTAAGCACCCATTGTCTACGTCGAGCAATGTACGACTTACTGCTTCGGCCAATTCTGAATCATCCATATCTGTCACGACCATGAGACATTGTGCACGGATTCAAGCGCGGACTTACCTTCGAGGAACACGATAGGTTGCGCCGGTGGCTTCGGCAGCTCACCAGCAGCCCCGATGACCATGAAGGTCTGACCTTCCTTCGGACTGATCTTGCTCCACGAGGCGTCGTCCTGATAGGAATGCGTCAGATGGACGCTGAGGTAGCCTCAGGCAGAGATAGTGCGGGGCCGTGCTCGATCGACAGCTACAGCACGGATGGGGCAGCGCGTTGATACCGGGCCGACCTGAGCTCGGAAAGCCCGAATCGAATTCGAAACGCGTACCTTCAATACCCCGCCTTTGACCATGACCTTCATACGATCCACCGGTACACCGGTGACTTGATACACCTCCTCTTTGAAAGCCTTTCCCGGCAGATCTGGGTCGAGATTGACCGTGTAGCTCTTGCTGGCATGTTTAACATTCACAGATATGGGCGCCATTGTCGATCGAAATCTCGATGGTGGTCGATGCAGAATACGAAAGGGAGATGAAGACGCGTCGCGGTGACGCAAGCGGGTGTAAGTCACGTTCCAATCAAATAATGACAAAGGCTTAGGCCATGGTGTGATGCCAAACTCCTTCGTAAGTGATACATGAACAGCTACGAAACGAGGAATGAAGTCCTTGTTGCACTTCTTCTGCATTCTCTGCTTGTTAGATCGCTGCGAATGTCCCCGTGAAGCATAACCGGCAACCTCATGTCTGCATAGGCTCTGATTTGTATGGCAGCCCACGCAGCTTTTACCATTCCACACGCCGAACGCAACAGACGATGTTGCGCATGAAGCGAACGTGCTATCCAGATCACAGCTCTCTCCCATCCTCTCAATGGCATCCTCCTCGCCCGACGTCCAGTCCTCTGTCTCCTCAGAGGACTTGTTCAAGCAGCTTTTGGCTGACGCAATCAAGGGTTACGAGGACCGCAGCGGCAAGCTGTTGAGTGAGCTGCCCTACGCGACAGACCTGGAGGCATGCTCCACGGTCGACGGCTTCATCGACGTGCTTGGCAAGCATCGGGACTGCTTCGATGACTTTCGTTCTCAAGAGCAAAAACTCCGGAACGTTCTCAAACCCATCGCATCTCTCACGCAATCAGTGCTGGACCCCGCAGGCAATGCCGCCGCCACTCTTTTGGGTCATCTATCTCTACGCCGGGCATTGAGACTCAATCTTTGCCAGCTCCCCGGAGGGAAAACGATCTTCATCGTGTTTGCGGCGATGCTGCAGGTGAGCTCGATTGTGGATTGAAATCTAACTCTCATGAAGAGATGTATTGCAGGCTGCGAAGCGCGTCAGCGATAAATACGACTCCTTGGAACTGATCTTGAGCCGGTTTCAGGACTGCTTACTGCGCCTACAGACCTACCTGCAGCCGGGCTTCACTCTGGGTCCCGCTCTGCGACAGGTCTTCCTGCGTATCCTCATCCAGCTCATCCAAGTATTGGGGTATCTGACCGCGCACCTCAACGCCATGCATAAGAAGAAGAGGCGACGATGTTGGCTCGCTTTGGTGTGAACGAGTGCGTCGACATCTCCTTCGCCTCGGTCCTTGGTTCTGATCGAAACCTCGCAGAGGATTGGGGGAGGCTGTTGCTCGGGAAGGATGATGTGAAGGATGCTCTCGGCCGGCTTGAGGAGCTGGCGAAGCAAGAAGGTCTCGCCGCCCTGGTACAGACGCGGGTTGTGACGGAGCATTCCCGCCTAGCCGCCAAGAACGCGCAGCTGGCATCAGAGACTGCCGATGTGGCTGCCCAGCAAGCGCAGGTGGCAGCTAACGATGCTCATTTAGCCTCTGAGAAGGCTCGGGTGGCCGCCGAGAATGCGCATGTAGCCTCCCAAAGTGTGCAACGACTGATAGGTCTGTGAGTTCCTGTTTCTCCGAAGTTTCAGTGCTTACTGTCACCAGTCGCTGAGAAAATCACATCGTGGCTCTCCCCATAAGACGTCGGTGTTCGGTCTCACAATCTACTTGGATCGAAGGAGAGTGGCATGTGCGGATGGTTCGTCGACGAAACCCTCGCCCAATGGCTGGACACACAGAATGGTGTATATTGGGTACATGGCAATCGTAAGAGATCATCCCTGTTCTTTGCATAGCGCTGATTGTACCGCAGCTGGCGCTGGGGAAAGCGTGCTGTCGTAAGTTTAGAGAATTGGCTTCGTAGTCTTGTATTTCTCACAGGAACTGCAGATCATCCGCCATCGAACATCTTCTGTCGCAGAACGAGCACATCGCGTACTATTTCTTCGATTTCCGTGTTCCGGACACGCACTCTGTTCCCAGGTTCCTTTCATCGCTGGTCTATCAACTTGGCACCATGTCTGCGGCCTGTCATAACCAACTTGCGGCGGCGTATGAAAACCATCTGTCGAAGCTCTCTGCTGATCAGGGCACCCCCTATGCACGCCTCGTGAATATGCTCAGGGCCTCACCTCGGCGGGTTGTGTTTGTCGTGGACGCACTGGACGAGTATCCGAATCCAGGGAGAGTGGACTACCTGCTTTCTTTACTTCAGAAGCTCGTGACATCCGAGCCCGGCGCTCTAAGACTTCTGATCACTAGTCGCAGAGAGGCAGACATCGACACTTGTCTCCGGCCTCTATGCACACACTCCTTGGACTTGCATGACGTTGCCCTGAGCTGTAGGAGCGACATTTCCCGCTACATCACCGCCCAGCTCGATGAACCTGCTGGCATTGACCGGTCACTATTCGGGAAAGAGCCACAGAAGAACTGAATCGGAAGTCGAATGGAATCTTCGTGGCGCCTAATGTTATCATCCACCGGGACCCGAGGCAGAGCGAGCAGTTCAGAGACGATGCTCGTCGCTGGTGAACATCGCTATCGTGAACAGCAGTTTGCGGCGACACCTGACCGGCCGAGAGAAAACTGTGCAGTTCATCCATTTCTCTGTACAGGAATATCTGGCGAAGCATAGCGAATTCATGCGGATAATTCTGGATGGATCATACACGCGCAATCGGCAGGAGCGAGGCTGAGATTGAGCCTCTGCTCTCCCGAATCTTCAATTCGAGAAGCTCACTCCTTGCGGAATACTCCCCCTGCAAGCTGTCTGGCCCTGTACGCATTCTATCGTGGAGAGGCACCCGATGAACATCCATTCGACAGCGCGCTGCATTGGGCAGCTAGTCACATATTACTGTGGGTTTCTTGGGTCCAGCCGCCGCACTGCTAGAGAAAGAGGTCGGAGCCTCCAATGTCAAGGATCTTAAACGCATGCGAGCGATCGCAGACTCCGTCCGTTTTTCCCTGGCCCACGACGATCCGGCGGCTTTCTATCGCGACCTTCCATTCGTTCGATCTCACCTCGATTGGCTCGCTCTGCGTCTCAGAGAGTTCTCGTGGTTCCCTGGTAGACGAGCTTTCGAATTTGCCTGCGAACAATTAGACGCAGCCATCGTGGACGAGGACGGCAAAAGTGTTGTAGTGACGAGAGGCGAGTGAGGCAATGGGCCAATGACCATCATGGACTATATTCTGCCTCCGATTCCGACGAATCCGAATCTCAGTCTGCCGGCGACAATCTTCACCATGCAGAGGACAACGACAGAGAAATCGATGATAGCAGCTCGCGACGCTGTGATGTGGTGTCTCGTGTCCATGGACTTGAGGCTGTTCCCGCAGTCAATACGTCCACAGATTCTGATTCCTGGGAACCAGGCTCTGATGTTGAGCCCGGAAATCATCGTATGCGGCTCACTCTCTGAGATTAAGTTTGGCACCGACAAGCCAGCGATCGACGCTGGCCTATATCTCTCGCAATTGGTTCTCCGCGCCGGTGGATGCCTCCGGTTCTACAGCTTTGTAGTCCAATGCCACCATCATCCATCTGTGTAATCTGCCTGCAGCGTGCAGCATGTAATCCGTTGCAAAAGTGCGTTGAAATCAGCACCCATCTGTGAATCCCTCGATATTATTCTTATCTGTTCTAACCGGGGGTCAAACGAGTCGCGTGGTAGTAGTGCGAGTGACGGGTCTGTCACCAGAGAGCAGTCGCGTGGGCGAATCGGCCATGGATGTTCATCTGTTGCGACCGGGTACGTGCGTGCTACAATACCGGACTGGCACGAGTCCGGCGGAGTGGCTCAAACTGTTATAAGTAGAAAGCACGACATCGACTATGGTGAAGGCATAATCCAGCGCGGTCAGAAGTAGGATCCGGACGGAGATCGCCGTGCTGATACATAGATAATTCCGTCATTCCTTACGCGCAGTCTTCTGGAGAGTTTGTCTACGGTCGACGACAAAGGACATGGTCTATTTCGACCGATGGATCGATCGGATGTGCTGGGGTCCTGGCACTCCGTGACTCGAGGACGTGAATATGCTTACTCGAAGCCTCTGATGACCGTTCCCGACGTCATAAGCGTGCTCGTCGTTGATGGCGGCGCGCTCGAGCCTGCCAATTCGCGCCATTTTCAGGAAATCTCCTGCCTTTGTGGCTTGTTTTTGAAATGCGCACTCAGTATGTAGCTCCTAGACTACAAAGAGGCTTTTAAAACCTAAGGTGATAGGGCTCATTGAAAGTGCTGCAGGAGCACTGCCACGGTACCCCTGCGGCACTCCGAATACTCCACATGATTGATCTCGACGACATCAACGACGATCAACACGTCGGCTGAGACGTTGATGGACCTGGGAATGATCCGCGCAGGCAGCGGGACTATTCCAGACGCCATTGTCGTCGGCGGCAGCAATGGAGATCTCATTCCTGCGGCACTCCAGAACAGTGTGCCGCAGACTCCACGGCACACTGCGGCACTCAGGCGGGACCTCTTGCGGCACTGCAAACAAGTCTGCGGCACTCCAGTGTGACACATGTGGCATCTCTGCGGCACTTCAAAGCACAGCCACCCTCTGTAGACCGCTGCCGGCACATTCAACGCTATCTGTGCTAGTCGATCCCCGATATTTTGACATGGATTAGTCGAATTTCAATGGAATTGAATATTTAGACGTCCTGAAAGCCTGTATTTGGATCATAGGTCTTTATGATGCCTGGGAGGAGATTGCACGAGCTCGTAGTGTGACTACTGGATCACGTGAGGATACGTCGTGTTATGCACCTGATGACATGACTATGACACCGTCACAGTGTAGCACTGAGACCCCAACTCTGCATCACGATCTGCGTTGCCTAGAACAGACCATGTCCTTTCTCGTGAACCCTAGTTTGTCGCGAGGAACAAAATCTATCCCGATGCTAAGCGCTCAGGGCGGCCTTGACACGAATCTTGCACGGGGATCGGTAGACGGCGATCCTCCCAAAAGAGGTGAAGGGCAGGCACTTCAGGATGGTTATCCGAAACGCAGTGATGCAGCAACAGCAGACAACAGCACGCGGTGAACAATGCGCCTCTTCGCAACACCTTGTCGCGGCACACCACAGCCCCCGCTTCCCCGACGATCTGTCGGGAGCCGGCCACAGCCGTCACGACTGGGAACGGCAGCGTGCCTTGCGGTCGCTTAAATACTCAGAGTCAGTATCGAGCGGCGATCGACAAGTTCCGGCTGGGAATAATACATATCTAGGTCCGACTTCCGTGCCCGCAGCAACTGCGCAGACCCTCGCTCTCGAATCCTGACCCTGACTCCTCCCCTCCCCCCACCCATCTAAGCTACGAACTCCGACTCGGTACACCCCCGACCGGCGACGATGCAGGACGACGGCAACCCGAGCGTCCCAGCTTATCGACGCTCTACATCCAGCTCAAACACGAGCGACGGTAGTCAGGGAGGACATGTCTTTAGCCCCGTGCGTGCCCCTCGTTGGACTCTTACACCTATGTCGGCGTACTCACCACCGCTACCCCCACCCCCTCCTCCTCCTCCTCCTTCCCCACCGCGATCCGTCGCCGTGTCCCACCCCGCGCAGCAGGCCATGCCAGGAGACGTCTCGACATCCGTGCACAACCTCCTCCTCGCGACGAAACAGCTGCAGGCGGTGCTGGAGCAGTGGTCCGTGGGGCGCGCGTCGGAGACGGACGTCAGCGACGTGTACGTGCAGATCGGGACGGACTTCAACACCGCCGTGCAGGCCTTTGCGTACCACCGCATCGATCTCAGGTGCGCTTGCCCCCGTGCGCCCCGCACGCCGAGCCAAGTTGAGCTGACCCGCGCTTTGTTTGGGTTGGGGTTTGCGTTCGCAGCGACATCCACTGCGTGCCGACGGAGCTGCGCACGACGCTCGAGTCGTGTCTCGCGGAGGACCCGTCGCCCGAGGTCCTCGCCGCGTCCCTGCCCGATCTGCGCACGACGCTCGTCAAGCTCCTGCGCGGGCTGCTCTGCCGCCAGCAGGAGTGGCGCCGCCGCACGCAGCAGTATCCGTTCCTCTACCGCTGAGTGCAGCCCGTCGCACCGGTCAGGCTAGCGGGCAGCCGACTCGGGTGGCATGGTCGGCGCCGGCGAGAGTGCTCCGCGTCGCGGAACGTCGCTGCGCGTGGGTGCGTGCACTCAGGGCCGCAACTTCGCGCGGCTCGTCAACTCAACTCAACTCCTCCCCGAGAAGTTTCTAATGGCATGGACGAAGCATCTGTAAATTAAAACTACAATATGTACCTCCCGATTTCCTCGCCGAATTCACACATCACATGTATTTCTATGCAATCTCGCCGACGGCCGTAGCGTGAATGTAGCTCGTGTTACGTATGGCGCCGCAGTCTGTGTCTACAGTCTGTACTCGGAAGCGATTGATAACAGCGGTCAGAATAAACGGTCACGTGACTGACGCGTCCACCGCCCATCCGCACGCAAACCTTGGAAAAAGCACTTGTTGTTGGAGGTCTGGGTGATCTTTTATCCCCTCTAAATTGCTGTATCCGATATTTGTGAGCACCGAGAGTTCATGATGTACTAGGCGAAACCGCTATGATCGACCGACTGCTCACGAATCTGCGAGTACCCCAGGAATCCAGATCACCCTCCGCCCAAATTTTATCACCGAGTGCACAGGGGCTGCTCCAAATTATTTCATGCGGGGGATCTTCTCCACCGATCGATCAATGTTGCGACTGATGTGTATCTCGGGAAATACGCGCACCACCGTGGAATTTGCTTTTCTTTACGCGCTCCTCCCCTCCCCTCCCTTCCCCTTCTCGTTCTCGCACCATGGTCGAAGCGGACAGCGAGTTCATCACGCTGTACATCCACAGCCTGATTCCGCTGTATGTCTGCCGTGCGTCCCGCGACTGCCAGACCCGCGTGTGTGTTGTCTGATTTGATTTGATTCGATTCCGTGCCACACAGTGGTTGGGCTGTCATGGGTCATCCACGATTACTGTGCGTTTTATGTGCTGTGATGAGGGAGCGTGTGTGTGCTGAGATGGGCGCTGGAGTCGTGACGCTGGAGGACGAAATACGGTACATCTGGTCCGCGCGCATGAACTTTAGCAAGGCGATGTTCCTCTGGGTCAGCCGTTTATCGTTTTTTTTTTTCCCTTCATGCTCGATTGACCCACGCGGTGCGGTGCAGATAAGATACTACACGTGAGCCGCGCGACGCCTCCACTTGCTTACCGCGTTCTGATGCGTCCCGGAGGCTGATCCTGCTGATCTTCGACGCGGTGCAGATCCACGTGTTCACCGTGCCGGGCGTGACCTCGGACGCGGTGTGCGTCGCGATGGACACCGTGATCCGCGTCGTCGGCGCGCTCTCGCTGTGGAGCGTCGAGATCGTCATGCAGCAGCGCGTGTACGCGATCTACCAGTGCTCCAGACGCGTGCGTTGCGCTGCGTTGCGTGTCGTTCATCCGTTCATCCGCTGATCCATGCATCTACCACCAGATCGCAGCAGTCAACGCGACGCTCTTCGCGGGGTCGATCGCGGGGTACGTGTGGATCCTGGTCTACAACCACGCGCGGCGCAGCGCAGTGATCGCTGCGGCGATCCGGCTCCCGCTGCCCGGCTGCCCGTCGATCCACTCCGGCATCGAGTGGGCGCAGTGGGTCCCTGGTGCGCCTCCGCCTCCCTTGGCGCCTCACTTTGTCGCTGACGTTGGACGCAGCGACGATCTACGAGGGGATTCTGTTCGGGTACGCGCTGGTCAAGTCCGTGCAGACCGCGGGCGCCAGATCCGAGACGGGGTACCACTCGCTGCTGGACGTCGTGCTCCGCGACAACGTGCTCTACTTCTTCGTGTGCGTTCCTCGATCCCCGCACCGACGCACGGATGCTGACACCAGCCGCAGGATCACGTGCATCCTGGTCTTCAATAACGTGAGTCTCAGCGGCCGCTCACAGTCGAACGCGCTAATCAGATGGCGTGGGACAGCTGATGGTCGTCGTAAGTCGCGTTCCTGCGTTGTGACAGACTTGATGCTGAACGGAGACGGTCCGTGACAGAGCGTGACGCACATCCCGTGGTTCAGCTACGGGTGCGTGTCTGCATGGGACTGCGCGGCGATGACGCTGACGGATGCAGCCCGTTCCACGCCGCCGTGGGCATCCTGACTTCCCGCCTGCTCATCCATCTCCGCAAAGCCGCAGAGGCCGACGTCGGCGCCGACGCGCGGGCCGGACGGGCGCGCACTGACCGGGACGGCTCGGGGTCGGGCTCGGGCTCGGGCTCTGGGTACCCCTCCCTGGCGTTCGCGCAGCCCGCCCCGTCGTGCACAGAAACTGGGTATCCATTGGACGACTTATAATGCGATATGTGTGTAAAGTACAATCGAACACGTCCTCGGCATAACCGCAACTCAGAAACAGCCCGCCACCACCAGGGACATGGTCACAATCGCCGCTGCCGCCACCCCGATCGCGGCATGAGGCGCCGACCGCTGCGCGGCGCCGGGCCGGATGCACGACCCGTTCGCGGTCTGCGTCACGTCGGCCGTCTGCGCGGCGGTGGCCACCGTCCCGGAGGGCATCCCCGGGGTCGTGGATGTCGTGTACACGGACACGGGGGACAGAATCGGGGGCGTTGTCGGGTCGATGTAGTTTTGGTAGCCTGTAGATTAGATTAAATGGGATCGAATCGGATGGAATCGCAGGGCGGACGAACACGGGGCTGCGGAATCGAATCAGCATCAGACCTGCTCGTACGGCGCATGGAGACACACCTTGAACCGGGTTATTCCCGGGCAGCGTGTCGAGCGTTCCCAAAGCTAGCATCATCAGCCTCCACACGCAGCACGACATGCCCGGCTAGGTCACGCACTGGGCTCGTCCACCGAGTTCGTGATGTAGCACTGCGCAGACTGCTTCAGCCCGAAGATCCCCGCAGAGACGCAGCACGTCGGGTCCCCGTACGGGTTGCAGTTGCACCGGTCCAGCGCGTTCTGCAGCACATTCGGCTGCCAGCCGTTGAAGAAGTCGGCGTGGTACCCGTAGCCCGTCGGGTCTGCTCAGGCCCCAGTCATAATTCGATCGGCAGCTCAATACAGCACACGGACCTCCGTGTGCGAATCTGCGCAGGGGTCATGTTATCGTCCACTCAAATTATGGGTTATGCTCACACAAATGGCTGACTCGGCGTCATGGCCTGCTTGCGCTGCCCTTCAAACACCTGCGAGATCCAGTACACCTGCCGATGCATCATCTCTCTAACACGCTCTTCTCACAGGATTCAATGGATCCACACCTCCATGAAGATGCGCGGGAGCGTCACAGGGAAGCCGGGATCGCTGCACGTCCCGTTGTCTGGCCCGGTACTTAGAAAGGCGACATGTGATTTGTGGTCCGGCGAGTCTGTATCCTAGATGCAATGTCAATGACAGCTACACATAACCTCATCCAGCAGCACACCAAAAAACGACGCACATTCCCGTTCCAGCAGCTCGGGAAGTTCTGCACGCCAAGATCAGCCGAGAGGCAGCACCCAATCCAGGACAGACCAGCGTACGTACGATTTGCGAGCGGATCCCCGACGGACAGCTGATCCCGCGCGGGAGCTCGTTGTACCGGCTCGACTTGCCGTTGAAGTCGAGGCAGAGGAATGTGACCGCCTGCTGCGCAAAGGAGGAAGGGTCCAGCGTGCGCAGCGTGGGGTCGCCTTTGTGTTGTGATCAGCACGGGGCGCTTGAATGAGAGGAGTCGCTAGGCACCAGAGAGCATCCGGAACTGGAATAGCTATGGTTAGCTACGGCGTGGAATGCGGAAAGTGACTTAACGTCGTCGGGGAAGGCCGTCGTCGCGCCCGGCGTGTTGTTGAACAGATAGTCTGTGCGCCTCGTTGAAGGGCCTCCGGTCTCACGGAAACAAGCGCAGCTCACAGCTATCGACCCCCAGTCAGCACTGCAGCGGCGGCGAAGGCGGATGGATGTATTCGCACATGACGACGTTCCCCGTTACACTGCACGCCCGTCAGCACAGACCCCCGAGCGCACGATACGCAACACACACACACACGCACCTCGTGAAGCTCCCATTCGACCACCTGTCATCCACCGACTCAGCCGCACTCCCCCGGTCCGAACAGCACTGCGACCACGCACTGGAAGTACATATGCTGCGGCCACCCACCCACCCCCCTCGTCAGCCTTGCCTCAGCCCAGATACGCTACGCGGCACAGACGCACGGGAAACCAGTAGTCCGACCTGTCCTCCGGGATCGGCACCGACGTGCACGCGCTCGCGCGCAGCGCCGCCGTCGACGTGTTCAGCCCGAAGTTGCTGCCCCCCACCACTGCGTCCAAAAAAAAAAGAAAAAGAAGAAAGGAAGGGGGTGGTCAGCGCAGGATGTCCGGCAGCGCATGTGGTGTGGTGTTACCGGAGTGCACGTGCGTCGAGACGCGCCCGGGGGACACGACGGGGTCGAGGCGCTGCGAGGTGAGGATGTTGTCTGTGTGCGCGCAGCGCGTGTCAGTCGCTGGCCCAGCCCAGAACAGAACAGGTGTGGCGGATAGTTCAACACGCACTCGCAGCCATGAGCCAATACGCGCTGCATCGCCGCGCTTCGAGCAGCAGCAGCAGGAGTGGGAAGAGCAGCGGGTGGTTCATGAGCGGAAAACGGTTAGTTAGTTGGTTAGTTGGTTAGGTACGTAGGAAGCGCGTGAAGGGCAGATTAAAGGTCGTGGTCAAGTCGTTCTCTGGCCAGATCAGATACTTTCATGCGAATTGTGGAGACACGCGATGACTTCATGTATCATAGTCCAAGACGGCGTCGGGAACTTCCGGTCTGGATAAGGAGTGGGAGAAACAATGATGTGCTGATTGGATCATTGTACTGCCACACAGTATCTAGCCGCGGACTCGGAGCCTCCTGAATTGACAGTCAAGCCAGGCCAAAATTCATAAACGAAAAATAACCAATGAGGTATCGAATGGATCTGAGATGTTACGAGTATATCCCATGATCCCGACTCCCTTCATGATGCAGTCAGTTTTGCTCTCCTGCGTGCGTGGTCAGTGGTTTATTCTCTGATGGTCCTAAATGGGAAGTAATTTTAAAAAATGACGCATTTGCGCTGTATCTTGGATGCAGAAATCATTCGGCTAACTGTTTTTTATGCTGGCTTCCTGACTGCCATAACTCAGCGCAAGAGAATTTAGCTTCCTAACCTATCTCTTCAACATCCAAGATGATCGCCCACACGATTCCGAAAATGTAGTGGATGTATAAGCCCTGGAGTCGTGAAAACGCGCAGGGAGACGATGCAAAATTATTTGTGGAGAGCCCCTCAATCATACAGGACAATGACGATATCAATTGCGCGAGTAAGCAAGAGGTTCTTGATCTGCATTGCCCCACGATTAAGACCACGTGAGACATGTGACCGTGTCAGTCGACTCAATTCGATCGGATTAGTGGGTAGTGACAGAGGCTGCTGGACACGATTTTACAGTGGACACTTGTGTTTCGTACGATAAGTAAGAAGGAAGGCGGAGTCTTCAGTCAGCACGGAGGCATACAGCGGGACGAAGCGTTCAATGCGGGAACAATCTATACAGACTGGGTACGGGACGGCGTGGATACCACTCGCGCAATCACATGCGGCGCTACCTCGCGCATCATCGGCTCGGCGCCGTCGCCAGCATCGGCATCAGGCGTCGAGGGCGGCGGGGCTAGGGGCGGCAGCTGGTCGAGCGGGGGCGGGACGTCCGCATACGACCGCGGCTCGTACGGCGGCAGCACCGGCGACAGCCCGGGGCGGGGCTCCTCGCCCGGGAAGTACCGCGGGACGAACACAGCCGCTTCGTCGTCCGTGGCTGGTGCTGGCGCGGGACCGTGCAGCCTGTTCCTGCGCTGGGAGTTCCGCCGCCGGATGATGAGGCTGAGGGCGATGCTGGACGCGAGCAGCGCGAGAGATCCGACGACGCCGGCGACGACGCCGACGAACGATGCGCGGCCGCTTTTGCTGTTGGGGTGTGCTCAGAGCGTGAATCGGATGGTAGGTATTGTCCCCGGGCTTACGTTTGCGCAGAAGCATCCGATACCGCCCCTGTGACTAAGGGTGGCCCGATTGAGCTGCTGCTGATGAATCTCAGATCGCGTCCGTCTGATCTCAACGCCGACACTCACCTCGCCGCGGAGGGGCTGCCCGCGAGCGCAACGACAGACTGCGTGACGACAAAGTAGTCGATGATGAACACCGAGTCGTCGCCGAGGGTGATCGTCAGGACATGGTCCCCATCAGCGAGCCCCGTCTGCGCAAACACGCTCGCGTTAAACAGGAAGTCCGTTGGCCCCGATCCGCTCGTTCGGATCAGCGTCGTCGGGGCGAGATCGTCCAGATTGAAAGTCAGGTTCGTCTGCGCGGACGGGCTCGCAGCCGTAGGCGCGCTAGAGGGCTCGATCGCATAGGCGTACACAGCGACTCCTACTCACATAAGTCACACACATCTGCGGGGAAGCCGGTGCGTCGCTTACCGGTAAACGGAAACCGCAGGGACACGGGGGCGGGTGTCGCTCGCCGGCGGGGGCCTTTCCCGTGGCCGCTGCCGCTGCCGCCGTAGTCCCCATCGTTATCCGTGCCGCCCGGCACGTCCGTGTCTTGCGGAGGAGCCACGGTCGAGTTCGTCCCAGTCGCAGGGGCGGGGGCGGGAGCGGGGGGAGAGGCAGAGGCGGGGGCAGCGGAGGTCGTCGGGGGGCTGGCCGCAGGGGCCGAGAGCGATCCAACGGCGATATTTGCCCCCTTGTGGAATGTCCGCCCAACAGCCAGGACGGGTGATGGATCGTTACACCCATCGCATGTCACGGCACTCGAGTTCCACGACGTCGCGGGCGAATAGACGATCGCGGCGTCGGTGTCGTCGATGGTGACGTTGACCTGGCTGTCGCCCCATACGCACGCAGCATGAAGCAACAGCGCAAGCACAGAAGCGCGGGCTGGCGATGATCGTCTGAGGCACTTCAGCTGCTGGTCGCGCGCGCATCAAGCCAAGCCGAGTACGCACATTGGCAGCATTGAATTGTATGGCCGGGACAGATGCAATGGCTCGTCCGTACGTCTGATTCAGTTTTCGCGCTTGTAGTTTATGAGCCGAGTCTAGGGCCACAGTCTAGACACAAGCTGCTGGCGCAAGTGGCGGGAAGGGAAGCGTCTGGGGAAACGTGAGAGGATGGCCAGTGGTTATCAGGCGTGCCACACACTTCTCTTGGCCCCGCATCGGGGGTCTCGAGTCGGCGTCTGAGGCGGGGAGCTTGTTCGCCGGTATAACCGAGCCTCCGTGTGAAGTCTCCAAGCAGCCCCGAGCCCGGCCATGCACCGGCTTCATTGACCCGGACCCTGCATTAAGTCTGAGCATCTCCGCCGTATCGTCATCATGACCACTCTGGGACTCCACAGTAAAGTCGAGACCGTAGTGTGCAGTCCTAGGAGTTCGAACTGAATCAATGAACTCAGGGATTTGGCTCGAGAGCCTCAACGGGTTTCAGCGAGAGCAGAAAAAAGCCGTCGATCTATGTATGTCGCATGAGGCAGCCACGCATGGCCGCACCTGGCCGCTTGGAATGTTGTGTGAACGGAAACCGGGTAGGTTCCGAGTACATGGATGGAATAAGACAAGAGTCAACAACATCGAGCTTTGGCATGATTGGGTTGTAGCCACTCAGATCGTGGGAATCGCCCAAGCACTGGACTCCGCACAACTAACTGATGTGGTGGCGGGCTATACACGGTGTCGACAACTCTCGCCTTCCCAGCTTGACGTTGCGCAGTCGCTTCTGGCCCTGAGCGCAAACATCTGGCCCCAAGAATTCCATGCAATACTAGACCTGCGAGCCCTTGGGCCTAGGATGCCGCGACCAAAAATCTACGCGCCACCAAGGCTAACCAACGGACACGCTAAACAACAACTCCGAGGCATAGAGCTTTCAGGGACGTAGACACCGAACGAAGCCCAGACTTGCACAGTGAAGATCTTCTCCAGTTCTTTACCCACACGCATCGCATCGCATCGCCTACTTGACGCATACCCTCGTCGCAGTTCTCACATCCGCGTCGAAGGCCGGATGGCGCCGGGCGCAGAGAGCCACTTCTGGGCAGTGCGTGCGAGCGAGCGAGCTAAAGCAGTGCTGAGGGCTTGAGACCAGGACTCGCGTATCACCCAAGTATGATTATCATTCCCAGCGTCGAGATTGCAATTGGTACTGATGATGCAAGTCTGGTCTTTTCATCGTCGCAACAAGCCGCCTATGCTGATATACTGCATGTCGTGAAAAAGGGACTCTTGGTCGATTCTGCGGAGGCACCCACAGCGGTGGAATACTAGGCTACGATCAACATCGCCTCGATCCCGGGTCGTGTGCAAAAGGATGGTGTCATAGATAACTGCATCCGTGACTGCGCAAGTCGTACGATGCCTGCTGGGAACATCTCTGACGGGTGAAATGACAGCCTAGCCCAGCGAAGAGCACATTCATACAAGCAAGCAACCTAGCCGCATCCCGGGCTGTGAAGAAAAGGACGTTTTAAGAACACATACGACACCGACGTGAGTTTCGAGCGCAGCTGTATCGCTCGCTGTCTTGGCGTTCGTCTCAACACGCACACCTGTGCCCTGGGACTCCGCGTGGTGAGATCGCGTATATAATAGCGAAAGGTTCGTCGTTCCTTGAGACTGCGATCCGGCTGTGGGATCAATCCTCAGTAAACTGGGAAAACGCTATGACGCTGGAGTCATAGACTTCTTGAGAGCATTCTGAAGCAAAGAGTTCATTCACTAGGGGTCCGTGTATGGCTTCCGCTTATAACTCAACTTTTATTAACATCAGTTTCATCACGTGTCAATGGCACCTTGCTTCGGAATCGTCACGTCCGATTCGTGAATTCGGAGAACGAAGCAAGCTGGTAAGTAGTATCAAACACACAGAGCTGGAAACTCGTCGAGGTTGTATGATCAGGGTACTGATCATGCACGGCAGTCAGGCCGAAACTCTGGAACAGGACAGTGTCGACGCCTGAAAATACTGACATGTCAATGTATCTAGTCGAATTAAATGTTGAGTGAAGCCACAAGTCTGTCGAGATACAAGTAGAAGCTAGAGAGTCGATACGACTTGCATGAAACTCAAACTGTTACAATTACAGTACATGATCTACATTTACAAGTACATGTTACGTATATGACCTTGTACACACAGCAGGAAGATACTCGTCAGTCATTAGCATTACTGGCAGCAAGGTTGAGGATCAGTTCAGCGGCCAGTTCCATGAAGATAAAGGGAGACAAAATTGTTTTCTTGTCATTCAGTCCGTCCGTGAACACCGACCGAGCGTACGATCGGGTGATGGACTCGGACTCGGATCCCTCACGGGGCGCCGCATCATATTTGCCGGCACCAGGGAGCGTCGACGCGCGATACGACTTCTTGTGTACGAAGTCGAGTCGGTAGTACTCAAGCCCCAAATGCTGCTTCGTGTCGTACAGATTGATGTTCATAAGAATCTGACAACGAATTCAGCCGACATCCAACACAGGGCAATTCGTGCAGCGATGACACGCACCACGAAATCTCTCACTCGCGCCCTCGCCTCGATACAAAAGATGTCACTGAGATCGTGCCTGTACTTCCACTCCATGTCCATCGCCTTGAGCTGCGCGTAGATCTCCTTCAACACTTTCAGAGGCGGACTCGAACTGCGGATCCCGAATTGCCATTTGGAGCGTTTCTTGTGCCGTCGCCGACCGGAGTTCATCAAGTCAGGCGCTGGCAGGGAGCTTCCGAGGATGGAGAATCTCGACGGCACGTCTACCTCGTCTTCCGCAAGCTCGATAAGCTCGTCATCGACGTCGTCGATGTCCTCCTCAAACTCAGCCTCAAACGGATTTTCATCAACATCGCCGCCGTTGGGAGAAACCGCATTAGGGGAGATGGCATTTCTGGGCTGCACAGTCTGTCAGACACGAGTTGAGGCATGGAGCGCGCACTCACGTCCATGCTCGCCAGCTCCGCTTCTCGCTCCAGCTCAGAAACGATCGCAACTGCAGAACATGAGACACATCCGGATCAGCAAAGCAAAACACCGCACGGTCTTTGCCCACTCTCCGCTTGTCCTGCAGCAGCATGTAGGCGACCTTGACTTGATTCCCACGAGACCCGTCGTCCCGACGCAAACTGTGCAAGACTTCTTCCTTGTCGACTCCTTCCAGGAGCTCAACCAACTCGTCGACTACCTCGTCATCAATCCGGCCCAGTCCTTCCACGTACTCAAGGTCCCTGTCCAGGGGTACAACCGGTGGAGCGACCAGAGAGCTCAGAGTCCCGACCACGGCACCCGGTATGGGCGGCAGGGGCGTCAGATACCTCGGCAAGTCGACTGTGAACCAAGGATGTTTCATGATTTCCGGGATCGTTATACGCTGGAACGGATCCAGCACGAGCATGGATCTGATCAGGTTCTGCGCGAGTGGGTTCAGGTGGGTCGGCAGATCGTACTTCAGCGCTTAAACCATGTCAGCGACCAAGCACGAGAGCAAGAACAGCCAGACAAACTTTTGATCTTCTCGAACAACTCGGTGATGTTCTCGTCCTCGAAAGGAAGCTGGTTGCAGAGCAGAACGTAGAGGATCACGCCTGAGCTCCACACATCAGCGTCAGGACCTGAGTACCGGTCCCCTCTGATAACTTCGGGCGCCGCATAGTTGGGACTGCCGCAGCTCGTCGTCAGGAACTCCCCGTCTTTGGCCTCCTTAGACAGACCAAAGTCGCCGATTTTGACATTGGAGTATTCGTCGAGGAGGATGTTCTCGGGCTTGAGGTCTCGATGTATGATCTTCTGTCGATGCGTGTACTCTACTCCCGCGATAATCTGCTGGAAGAATCGTCGCGCAAGATTTTCGTCGAGCGGTCCGTGATCGCGGATGTACACGAAGAGCTCGCCCTCCGCGTATTCGAGCACGAACACGATCTCCTCGGGCGTAGTAATGATTTCATAGCTTTTGTGAGCCAGTTAGTGCGGCGACAGCAGACGAGCGGGGCGGCCTACAGCTTGATGATATGGGGATGCCGCAGCATCCGGGTGTATTCGAATTCACGCCGCACGCGTGTTTTCATCCCGTTATTGGCAACAGCAGCTTTTGAAAGAAACTTCAGAGCGACCCGATGCCCAGTGACCTTGTGGATGGCCTCTGCGGAGAAGCGGCGTGAGGCGGGGGGAGCGGATTCAAGATTGACACGCACTTTTGACTGTCCCGAACGTCCCGGCTGCGATATCACTGACGATAATGTACATCCCGAGCTCTTCGGGATCATGTTTTACCACGACGGGAGGGCCAGGACTGGTGTCCACTGGGCTGGCCATGGAGGTGCTAGGAGAGAGGTCTGGGGTCAATGACAGATCATGATTTGTGATCGGCAACACCCCACACTCCTCTTTCGCTGCCACCCAGGCCGGACTTGATTTGGGCCGATGTTCTTCTCTGAGCATCCGCACTAACATCCAATTATCCATGACCTCGACTGTTGGAGCCGATGAACTGACCGCGACGGTCTTTGGGGCCATTCACTCTCTCTCGAACAAGCGCAAAGCCAATTTGTTGTTGGATACCGCTCTTACTCTGATTCACTCGGGACAGTGAGTCACCAGGCTATCATGGATTCATCTTACCTGGACCGTCAAAGATATGGTGTAGAAGTCGAAAACTACCTCGAGGTTTACCTCAAGACTCCAGACTTACCACGGACCGACGTGGTGAAGGCGTTGTTAGCCAGAGGGAAAGCTCGGAAGGCGGCAGGGGAGGAACTTGTCGAGAAGGCGGAACAAGGTGCGTTCCTCACCCCGGAAAACTGGTCGTCTTTGAACCCGTCTCCAGACTTCCGTGCCGTCCTCCAGCTGGACCCTGCAAATCGGGAGATACAGCAACATTCGCAAAGAGGCCGTGTGGTACGCCTCGGCTCACGCTTTTTCGCCTCCTTCTCAAGCGGTCTGTCTCCAGAATATACGTTTTGCGCGGGATCCTGCTTTCCAGCGCGTTCCGGTCGAAATATGGGACCGCATCGCATCGTTTATCCCGCGCTATCACCTGCGCACCTGGCTCTTCATTTCCTCCTTCTTCAGAGACATCGCAGTGGGACTGATCTTCCACACCCTCGATCTGTATTTCGGCGACGATCAAGAGGCACTGAATCGTGGTCTGGATGTTTTCGACCGGGTGAAGGCGGATCCGGTCTTTGCGCTGCGCATCAAAACTCTAAGGCTGCACTGGGCGCATGAGGAGGGGGACATGCTTGATCTCATGACTCGTATGTAAATCTGCTCAAGTGTCCAAGTACTGAATGGATGTTTCTTACCAGGCATCTTTCGTTCCACGCTCCCTGAGTTCAAAGCGCTTCAGGAGCTTGAGTGGATTGGCTATCCGGAAATGCGGGCAGAAATGGTCCAGACTGTACTCTCTACCCACTCTTCTATCTACAGACTGGGTCTGATGTGAGCCCTATCATGCCCATTCTCTCTCACAAAGCGCTCATCAACTGGCAGCGGGTGGCATTTTGACGCAGTCGGTGTTTCCGCGTTCAGGAACTTGCGCAAATTCACTCTCCGCGCTGAAGACGACGATGGATTCGCCGACATGGGTGAAGTGCGAATTGTGCTCGATCAAAATGCGGATACTCTGCAGCATCTGGTGCTAGGAGCATATCTTGCGCGCGACCACTCCTGGGACAGTGCATTTGAGAGCGTGACGATCAAGAACCTGACACAGCTCGATCTTGTCGACACGCGGATTTCGCACTTCGTGCTGTCTCGCATCGCTCACGCCCACGGGCTGCAGAGTCTTACACTGCACGGGACGTTCGAGGATCCGGCAGCGGCGGCCGTCGTCTTCGGAAGCGATCACATCATCGACGGCCAGCACACGTTTCTGCCGCATCTGGAGGCCTTCCGTTTCGTCGTCGTCGGTCATGACGACCAGGTCACCCTGTACCGCGCCGTGGCCCAGTTTCTGCGACGGCGAACGCGGCTGCGCCGGCTGGACTTGGGAAGCTGTCCATGGGACATGGCCTTGAATCTGCTGCCCGGGCTCTCAGCTTTACGTGTGTTGGGTGTGCGTATCGCGAATCTCACTGCTTCGGCAGTCACCGGCTTGGTGAACGCGATCCCGCTATCGATGGTTGCCCTCCACCTCTCCGCTGTGGTGTCTGATCGGCCTTTGGTGAGCCGCGGGAAGTAGCTCCATCTGGCGTGGCACTGATGAACCGAAAGAATGAATACGCCAGATACTTCGAAGCCTTCAGGTCGCTGGCTTTTCTGCATCTGCAGAACACATCAAAGCACCGGCCCAAGCCTAACCTACTATCGGAGAAAGATCTCCGTTTGCAGACAGACTTGTGGGCAGCTGCGTCCCGGAGCGTCGCGGTTGGCTTGCCAGCGCTAGACTTCCTCGGCTGGAACGGAGAGCACTTCGTCGTGGCTCGCAGTAGTGACGGGACGGTCGAGCTGAAGGAGCTTCCCTGTCGGCGACACTTGGATTGCGGCAAGGGTGTGGACCTCGGAAGCGAGGACGCTTCATGGCTCGAGCGCAAGGATGTCCCGATGGATTACGAGATGCCGCCCCAGTCATGATGTTCGTGACCCCTTCCAATGTTTTGTAGAGCTTTCCGAATTGCGTGCAATATGATTCTATTTGTTCTCGGGCGCTTCTGTAAGCTTGCTTGAGGTTCTCAACAAAGATCCGATAATACAGCAGCGTTCTTCGGGAATCTCTCGTCGGCTTCTACGTAACCTCCCGGGTCTCCCTTGGAAAGAAAGAAGGAAACGCGGTTCGGAAGAACGTCATCGGCACGAGGAATTGGTTATCCGGCTGCTGAGAAGGCCGAATCTCCTTCTGACCAGAGGCTCATCCCACTTCCCGCGCGGAAATAAGCCCAGGGCGATGCTCCCCCGCCCTGCCCGAAGTGGTTCGCGCCGCCCCGCTAGCTGATTCGCGAGCACAGCCACACCCTTCATGATGCGCATCGACAAGTTAGATTCAACTTAGACTTGAGCCCAAAGCGCCATCCATGATTCACCGTCGATGCCGCTCAATCGTGGGGCAAGCTCGCAATTAACTCCGTCCAATGGGAACACTCCCGTTCTTCTGAGAAGCGCAAGGCAAGGCTCCAATGCGCAGGCGACGCGTGCCCGTGCGGTTTGTAATGCGCTTCCTCACTTCACGTGCCCACTGAAGCCTGCTCTTTCAGCTGGTCCCCGGTTGCATTCGATTGCGTGCGGCGTATCGCTACTGATGGGGAAACGCGGCGCCCAAGTGTGTGTGCGCGTGGGTGTCTGCTTCCGAAGGGAGCCGAAGCGGATAAAAGGCAGACGGATGAAATCACTTGGGAGCCGAACGACACCCAGACTCTCTCTCTCTGTGCACTTCCAGATCCACACTCACCAGCCCGACGATGCTCGCCATGCCGCTCTCTAACACACTGTCCTCGGCGCCGCTGTCGTACTACTCGATCCCGGCGGTCTGGCTCACAGCGTTCGCGCCTGTTCTGATTCGGGTGCGTGAGCGTTCCATACATCGGTACGCGTTTGCTCACGCGGGAACAGACGACTTTCATCTACCTACTGCACGGGGACTACAACAAGTGCGTGCTATCCTGTGAGAGTCGTATGTCGCGTGGACCGACTAACGCGCACGTCGTCCAGTGTTGCACCCAGAAAGAACATGGGCGAAGTCGCTGCCAACAAGTCGCTCTCGCCGGCCCAGATCGCACTTATCCAGCGCATGGAGGGAGCCCATATCGTGCGTCGTCTTCCGATCCCGTGGTCCCACCTGCCTTCTCGGTCCGTGCGGCTCACCTTGCCTGGCAGAACGGGAATGAGAATCTCCCCATTTGGATCGCGGCTGTAGTGAGTCTTAATGCGTATACCCTGTGGCGCCGCTTCTGACTCTGCGGGATCAGATCGTCGGCAACCTGGTCGGCCTCGATCACGCGTTATTGAATACCGTGTCGCTGTATTAGTGCGTTGCCTATCTGGGTCTGTTGATGTTGATGACTGATGCTGGGACATCCACAGCGTCTTGGGCCGCATCTTGTACAACTACATCTACATATCGCAGAGGACGGTGTTCCAGTCCTGGGTTCGGTATGTCGAAAATCTGTCATTTCCCTAGCGGCGACGGCTGATCGAGTTGCGTCCATAGATCAACGGTGTACTTTGCGTGTCTGGGTGCGTCTTTCTTGGATTTTAGTGTGGCATTTTCTCACCGAGGGCTAACAGCGATGCCCCTCTACATCCTGATTCAAGCTGGCGCGAAGGCAACCAAAGGATTCTAAATGATGATAGGCAAGGTGAAGTTGGAAATCGGCTTGGCCTACAAAGCGTGTAAAGCGAATTTCATTTCCAACACCAACACAAACTGTATCTACGCATAGAACAATATATCGCCAATATATCACGCTGAGATATCATACACATATTCACAGATGAATGACATCGTCCGTCAAACCCGATGTCGCCGGTGTCTGAAGGGCGGATGGAAGATAATATGGGAGCGTAGCCAACCTGCGCCTTATCTGCGCGTGGCCCTGCTCGATGTTCTGAGATACCATCGACTTTAATTTCTTTTCAGCCCAGACGATCCGGACAATGAGAATTGTATGCAATAGGTTTTCACATGATCTCGAATAATCGCTGCTGGATTGTCGGCGTATTGGGAAGTGCCGCATGCGGGCTGGGACCCTTACCTGTGACGCCGACCCTATCCGACCTTAGCTCAGTTGGAAGAGCGCAAGACTGTAATTGGAAACATATAATCTTGATGCCACCTGTTCGATCCAGGTAGGTCGGACGAAGCCTTCAATATGACAGATTATTTTTCGTCGCAAGGACATTATTTACCGCGGTCCATGACTGAACCTGGCATTTCAGACCTCCAACTCAGTTGGATCGATAGGAATTGCCCAGCACAAGCAGAAAAGATTGACCCTTTACAACATGTGCAGGAGCAATCAGGGATCAATGAATGGACCCATAAACAGCGTCAGATTTCAGATGAGCTGTAAAAGAAAAGTCGAATGGTTGGCTGGATTCTGATTCAAGAGAATCAAGTTGAAGCAGGATGCTACTGGGGCCGACTCAAAGCTAGTCAAGTAACTACGAGTAGCAGTGGTACGCGATGCGAGAACCAATCGACATCTGAGTTGAGAGCGAGGACACAGTTTGTTTCCAAGAGTCTGGAGCCAAGTTAGATTGTCAGCTCACCAGAGAAATGACATATGTTTCAAAGGTTTTTCCTCCAAATCGAAGGACAAGGTTGGCATCGATGCCGCATTTGAATGATATTTTCGAGAGCATTCGGACACGTGATCGCTCTCCCTGTCACTCGCACTTGATCCAGTGATCTCTTTTTTCTTCCACCTCCGCTCGCGTGTGCAACTCACGAACTCATTGAGCGACTAGCCACGAAGACGGAAGCAGGACAGACTCGTCCCAAGTGGTTGCTTGCATTGCCCAGCGTACAGAGATTGCCACTGGCGGAAGACGCAGGCGACGGACTTTCTCAAGCTAACTTGCTATTCTCCTCGAATTCGCGACACGTACAACCACACGATCGAGCGCGCCACTGAAACATGTCCCGAATGACACCACGCTTTCATGCCGGTCTGCGCGACTTGACGCGGGCCCGTGCCTGGGGGCCCACGACCAGGACCTCTGGCCCGGAAATGTCCACTTGGGCGTCTGGCTCTGGCTCGACCTCGTCCTCTGCTTCGTCGTCATCCTCCTACTCTCCATCCGCGTCTAACATGGCAACTGCGACCCTCGCGAGGGGATATGCACATGCCGCGGTAGCAGTAGCTGTCGACGCGCGGACGGGCGGAGACGAGCCGGGCAGGGAATTCGGACCTGGGGTCGGAGCTGGTACAGTGGGTCGGGGGCGCCGACGGTGTGTTTTAAGCCTATCTACAAACATGAAGTGAAACTGAAGAAACCGCTAGACGCACGTCGCTCACACCCCGACCGCCCATTTCCTCTGTGTCCCGACCTTCCGGCTCTCAGCACCCGGTCCTGGCGGACATCGAGCAGCGAGTGCGGTTGGTGAAGGAGGCTGCTGACGCCGAGGTGGGTGGTGTCCAATCAGTCCCGCGCAGATTTTTACTCACCGGAAACCAGGTCTCCGCCTCTCAATCTCAGACCCCATTTTTCACAGAAGATGAGCTGATGGCATTATACCAGGATGTTCTAGCACATCCAGAGCCTCACGAGGTCGAGATGCAGGCGGTGGAGGCACCACTAGGGGACAGCGAGAAGGATGCGGCGATTGTTGCGTCCCTAGAGCAGAGAGTGTCGACAATTTCTGGAGCATTACCGGCAACGTCAACCATCCCGGCGACGCGCGTCATGCAGCTCGCGACAGCGCGGCTAGATGCACTCGAGGCACTGGGGAGTGCCGGAGGGCATGATCCCATTGCGGTGCCGCTGTTCACAGCGGAGCAATTTGGCGCGCTGGTTCGAAGCTGTATGCGAGAGAGAGACTATGAAGGGGCGGAGGGTGTATTGGTGTTGATGAAGGTGTGTGTTTGTGTAGACGATCCATCGGCGGGAACTAATGCCCGAGCAGAGGAGTGGGCTGCAGCCACTGCAGGCGCCAATGACGATGATCCTGGCGGAGCATGTGGCTGCTCGCTCGGTGACACGATTCGAGCGGTGTTTGACCACGCTGCTGACCCAAGCGCCTGACGAGGAGCAGCGCCATCTCCATGTGAGGGTGCATCTCGCCGCATCCAAGCATCTAGCGCTGCCGGAGAGTGCACTGGGAGTGCTGCACAGCTACGAGGCCCAGGCCCTGCCCGCGCCGCAGAAGACGTACCAATCGGTCATCTCTGCGCTGTACAGCACCAACACGAGCGTGGGGAAGGCACACGCTTGGGACCTATTTGCCCACATGCGCTATGCTGCGCACCCGGAACCCGACGTGCGCATGTATACGACGATGATTCGGGCGTGCGCATCTCCAGTCTCGGGGCGAGGATCTGAGGCTGAGCGCGCATTTGATCTGTGGACGGAGATGACGGTGGACAAGCGGCTCGTACCGGAGACCG
The DNA here is from genome assembly GCA_963692855.1 of Mycena citricolor. NCBI lineage: Eukaryota > Fungi > Basidiomycota > Agaricomycetes > Agaricales > Mycenaceae > Mycena > Mycena citricolor. Next base: position 104,847 of record CAVNYO010000172.1, read on the forward strand.
GCACGTGGAATGCCGTTATTCTGGCGTGTGCGCGCAGTGGGCGCAAGATGTGGATCGACGAGGCATTCAGCCTCGCACGGGAAATGTTTGATGCGCACCGCGATGCGCGGGGTGTCTCGGCGTATGTTCCAGACCAGAAGACGATGTGTGCGCTGCTGGAAGGAGCCAAACGTATCGGAGATCTCGCACGTGCGCGGTGGATTCTGGCGGAGATGGGCGCACAGGTCGCTGAGGAGGCCTTCATGCATGTGCTGCACACGTACACCGCTTACGTCCCCCCGTTCACGCGCCATCTCGCCCGTGTTGTGCCCTCTAGCAATACAACTGACGTGACAGAAACATTGTCATCCCCGCCGCCTGAAAACGATCCCTCGCCCCGCTTTACGCGTCTTCCACCGCAGACGGCCTTCGAGGTCATCACCGAGGTCGAGGCCCTCTGGCAGCGTGTCCTCGATCATAGCCTTCCGCTTGTGACGCTCACAACGCGTCTGGTCAACTCCTATCTGTCCGTGCACTACCAGCATTCGACCCTCTCCGCTGCCCGCAGGTTGTTCGGTCAAGTGTTCACCACGGTCAAGCCGGACGCGAGGACGTACCTGGAAGCGCTGGAGCGATGCGCGTATGCCCGTCGCGGACCTGAGCGGGCGCTGGCTCTCGAGTGGGCGAGCGAGCTATGGGAGACGTATTCTGCGCTGAAAGACGTGCCTGCGCGTACTGTGGAACGAGCGTGGGTCGCGTATATGCGTGTTCTCGTGTTGTGCGTCACCCGTCTTTGTTGTATTATCCACTTACTGATGGGATGCAGGAACGGCCAGACTCTGGGTGCGCTGACGCACATCCGCCAGTTTGCAGCGCGGTATCCGCCATCAGACCTGCTTGTGCCGAAAAGTACAAAACATCCGGCCCGCTCGACCCGGACCGCGATCGTCCCCAACTCTTTTCCTCGCCCGATCGTTCGGCTGACGGCGCCGACGGACGTCCCCGACGATGCCGTTCCTCCCCTACTTACATTTTCCGACATTGAGCTGCTCCACCATCGACTGGTTGCCGAGGCGAATCTGAACCTGAGTAGGGACAGGGATGGGGCTGCGAAAAAGGGCATCGGATATCTTAAATATCTTGTCAAGGCGTATGAGTGGGCACTCAGAGGGAGGAGGGACGCCGTTATGAAGGCTCGGGCGGAGTAGATCTATGTTAGTTTACACCACATCTAAGTTCATGAGCATTCAGCATTTTTTTTTCGCAGTACCTTAGTAAGCGATACACTTTTGCTTGTGCATGCTTGCCCGATCATCATTACCCTTGTTCTCCTAACCCAAGCAGTACGCTCGCAACGTTTTTGTCGGTCGTAACCCCGCCGTTTGTCGCCCCTGGCAATCAAAAGTTGTCGTCCACTCTTTCTCTGCTGCAGTCATTAGCCACACCATCAGCACCACCACCCCAACTATGCTCACGCGCATCACCGTCCTTGTTGCTACGGCCGTGGCTGCCCATGCGGTGCGTAGCCCCGCCTCCCTGAGAGCTTTATCTTATCCTTTCGCTTTCAGGCCTCGTCGTCCGCCTCAGCCTCCGCAGCGCCTGCAGCCACTCCTGCGCTGAGCCCCTACATCCCCACGAGCGGCATCTCAACGTCGTGTTCTGTCTACCTCGCGACCCTTGACACCGACTCGGATCTTTCCGTCTGTACCTCCGCACTCAACACCGCCGTCGCCTCATTCGCGCCGCCTGCGTCCTCCGCGTCCTCGTCTTCCGTGTCGTCGGCCCTGAGCACCGTCTGCTCCTCTGCGACGACGGGCAGCTGCAGCCAGAGCCTCCTGACAGGCAAGCTCGCGGCCTTCCACGTCGCCTGTGGGCCGGAGCTCACGGGTTCCTCACCCAACGCGGAAGTCAAGGGGCTGTACGACACGTTCTACACCCTGCTGCCGCTCATCGGGAGCGTCTGCGCCAAGGACGACGCGGGCGCGTACTGCGTCCTGTCGAAGAACGGCACCACATCGGCCTCCCCCGCTGGTCTGCTCGCGTCGTCGTCGTCCTCGAGCGCGCCCACTCCGAATGCTGCGACGATCGACAGCGGCAACCTGCTGTTCCTGGCACTCAGCCCGTCGCTGTCTGTGGCGCAGCTGTGCACGTCATGCACCCGCGCGGTGCTGACGAGCTTCATCAGCTTCGAGTCCGACACCGCGTACGCCCCGGGACTCGGGCAGAGTGCGTTCATTTCTGGCCAGCCGGCGTTGTATGCTTCGATCATGAGCAAGTGCGGCTCCAACTTCATGACGCACGCCGTTCAAGCGGCCGGTGGACTCGGCCAGGGCTCCTCGGGCGTCAGTGCCGCTGTCGGTGGGGCCAGGGCTGGCGCAGCCGCAATGCTGCTCGGTTCCGTCGGCGTCGTAGCGGCTTTGCTTGTATAGATGTGATCGACGCACTGTGATACCCATGTCTGTCTGCTATTTTATTCTTAACAGAAGTAGGGTTGCGAATATACAGGACTGGCAAGTCTGGGACGCCCAGTCAACGCACTCCCGGCATTTGCCGCTTCGTCGCAGTGGGGGTTCTAGTTTTTTCTTTCTTTTTCGTTCTGAGATTATGTAACTCCATTCGATCCCTTGATCAGGAAGTTTCCAATCATCTTGGCTTGGACGTTGGAAAAACGACCGTGATCGAAGTCCCATTACGCGCACAGGCTGAATTTAGTACCCTCAACGATGAACGGCGCCCATGACAGGGATTCAGGATGAATGTAAATCCGGACGTTGAACAGGCAGAGATCGTTGTCACGAACGGTTGAACGTCAGCGCCTGGGGATTCTGTGCCCTACTCGCCTCCGAGGACTTGCAGTCTGAATCGCTTCGAGGCATATCTGGGAGACCCTGTAAATCTGGGATATGAAGATCCAGACAGCTCAGTAGAACTGACGACAGGCTTTTTTCAAAGTGCAAATGGGCCTTGTCATTTCTGGATAAATGCATGCAGCACTTGCCGAGAATTCGAGCCCCCTGGGTTGGTGTCGAAGAACAAACGAAACCTCTTCCCTTTCTACTCAGAATCAGTCGATAGCTCGAGAGATCGTGCAACTTTTACAGGATCTTGGGATGCAGCTCCAGATTAGATTACAAACATAGATTGAATTCGGGACCTCGCCGGGGATCCGTGCTCCCCACGGTACTCCCCAGCGTGAATTAAGGTTTCGGGCAAGGCTCGGGCTGAAACTCAAGAGTGAGTAAGTAGGCGGTTGAGTCAAGCGACCCAAGAACAGCACAACCCTTATCTGCCGAGCGCTTGGCTCGAAAGCACGCTGATTCTGTGTTTTTCTTCTTAAAGCCACGGGCTTTAGAGGCGGCGTCTTTCTGGGATTGGACACTGCTGCTGTGAGTTATGGTGTGAGGTTCCATCTGTCTGCTGGCCCCACCGAGGGCGTAAAACCTCAGTGATTGACACTCCTCCGTCCAAGACTTCGAAGCGAGTTTTAAAACGCAGAGCCTCCGTGGCCTGAAAGTAATTGAACCATGGAGTCACGATATTTGCGGACGTGCCAGGTGGAGATACAGTATAATTTTAAACAGCTGGGAACGGCCACGGCGCAAGTGTTTCCCCATGGACACAAAAGCAAGAACGAGGGATCTCTCCGGGTCTGCACTTTCTTTCATCTGAGGCGTTCAGGACGGATGAACTGTTTTATTCGTGATCAAACGATGCACGTATGTATTATGTGCCAAGATACGGGCTGCTGCCGAGAGAAGTGGAGACCGCGCTGCCGAAACGCGGGAAGCAGCAGCACCTTCCATACCAGGTGCAGAGAACGCATGTGACAGAGGTCTCCGTTTTACCGGCCTCTATAGAGGCGGCGGCGGCGCAGTTCGCAATCCAGACAACTGACTCGCACGGAGCGCACGGCATTCAGACCAATACAATTGAGTCTCGCGCTCCAAGTCCAGGCGCGCAGACAGGACGAAACGGGGACTTGTCCAAGACGTGTGAAGAAGCCGGCAAAGAGGCACTCTGTAGCCAATCCGGCTCGCCCGATATCGAGGTTCGAATTGGGGTGAACCCGGTTTGTGGGCGTCGTCAGGACTTGTCAAGGTTCAATCGGCAGATTGATCGTCTATTCCCAATGGGCTTCCCTGCTCCACTCCGAGGAAGACCTCGGCCAAATATCAAGGTTTGTGACGGACAAGTATCGATACAATACATACTCGCCTAGCTGAATAGCTTGGAACCTTGTTGATCGTTCAACTTCCAGTTCAACTGTCGTCACGTGGCTGATGGTGGCCCTCGGGTTGGGCCGTGCTTGACACGGTCCCATGATGATCACAGCAACCTTGAAACGGGCCATGCACCGTCCGAGTTGGGCAGCGGTCTTCTCGCAGATGTCCGCTGGTGATGGATTGATATCAGAAATGAACTGGCATGCGACGTAGGCGTCATCATTATGCCTCTCCCCAGCTCAGCGAGGAAAGCCGGAACCCGGCGACTGGCGAGTGCCACCATCGCATCTCCGTGTGTGCGCGCGCGCAGTTCCCGCTTTCCAACTTCCGGACGTCGCGTGTGGCCTTTTTCATTTTACAGCGCCCACACTACATGAACATCTCATCAGAGCACAGAGCGCAGCGCACAGAGCATACCCCCGGCTGATGGAGCACAGTTGCCATATATGGCATGCACAGTTCATATTCGTGCAAGGTCATCGGCAGCCGGCGGTCAAATCCCGCCTTCTATCACTGTGGTTGACGAGAACGAGAAACCCTTGTAACTAGGGTTGGAAGAGTGGTTGTCCCCAACGAAACACCTACATCACATCACATGCTCTCATGAGCCACCCCCAGGGCAAGAACACTTGCCGCTTTGGGGCTCCCGCCTTACCTGCACGGAAACTCGCAGATGAGATGGATGGACAGCACACCGATGCGCCGGAACGGCTTCGCCAATTCCGTCTGGACTCGATCTCGACCTCTGTCACCATCCATTACGCTTACGCGCTACGCAGCCGTTTCATGCGGCCAGCCGCCGACCTGCTGTTACATCGACATCGACGGAGGTTTTAGCGGAAGTGAATTGCATGGAGTCCAGTTGATCGGACATGAGAGACGGCGGCGGGCGAGTGGAATCCCCGGGTCCGTACTAAGCCCTACCGATGCCCTCATCCGGACGCTGCCGCGTCTCTGTCATGCCGATTGACTCCCACACGACGCAGATCTCTGATGATGACTTCATGCGAAAAGGCACATCCGTCGATGCGCCTGTGCTTGTGCATCTCCGTGAGCGCGGTCTGGGCACCTGCCGCCATGTGGCCAAGCTGGTCCTCCGCCGACAGGCCCAGCCGCGTGGGAGGGCATCTTGACGTCCGGAGATTCTTCACAGCGAAGGCCCGCTCAGACTCTCACGAAAGAGCCGTCCCAAAAAGAGGGTGTGCCCGGAATGGGTGGTAGACATCTTGGACCAGTGGAGGGGCGAGATAAGTCGAGACGGTGCGAGCGTGCGCGCTTCGATTGTTTATTACGTGGGCGGGCGAGCGGGCGAAACACAGTTAATGCATATCAGATATGATGCAGTCAGTGGGTGGGATAGATATTTCTGAATTACAGTACGTCTGCTGGGGCGGGTAAATTAGGCTTCACGCTAGATAAGCAAGTCTCTATCAGTATTTTTTGCGCAGGCTGAATATCCCGCGGACGCCGGCGGCCTCGTCAGATGATCTGAAAGTCCCCACAAAGGCCGTCCCGTATCGCACCCGCCCCCGGAATATCCACGTCTCAGATCGCTCATTCGTGTCGTGTTTCTGAGGAGGTAACGTGCAAGTCAGCGGTGATTCCGTCGAAAAAACGCACAAGCACGCACCGCGCGTCGCGAGAAGGCGATTTCTCCGTTATCGTCGACCCGCCCAGCAAATTTAAACCCGCCGGGCGACCAGGCTTCCTCGTGGTCCGCCAGCGTCTGCCCGGCGGTCAACTCGGGCTGAATTGAGCAGCGACTGCGAGAGAGATCTCATACCTGGCCAAAAATAATGCGATCCAAGATAGCGGCGTCGCCACTCGCTGGGGCCGACAACGGAACGCTCACTTCTTGGTAGGCGGCGAGTTCCGGCGACTAGCATGAGATGAAAATGTAACCCGGTTCATCAGAGCAAGAGTAGGCATATTGATTGGGACTGACGTAGGGATCTGGTGAGAGCTGCAGCAGGTCGTAGTCGAGTGATAGCGGACACTGCGGAGCCGAGCAGTGGTACTCTGAGAAGTAGCATTGCATCGGGGTGCGGCAAAGATAGTCCGGGAAGCCAGAAGACTTGTCGTTGTCGGCGTCGGCGACGTCGTCATAAGATGAAATCTGGCCCAGAATAAGCTAGATTCTGGGCTACCAACATACAAACCAAAAAAGACACACACCATTAGCGACCCTTCCCATAGGCCGACAAGCAGTCCGGATGCATACGGCTGCGACACGGCTGCCGGTCGTCCATCCGGGGTCGACAACGTCTGGACAAACCACGGATCAGACGGCGACACGACGCGATTTGTTAGAGTGGCAGCCGACGGCGCGGGTGTTGTTGTTGCTGTTGTTGTTGTCGCCCGAGAAACCTCCGCCCGGACATCGGAGAACAGCCGGGTGCCGGTGCGCTGGAACGCGAGGTAGTCCTCGGTCGTGGGCCCCGTGCGGTGCTCGGCTGTGGCAATGGCACGTGTGGGGGGCAGATGGTGCGGCACCTGGAGCGCTACGGCCTCCTTGAGCGCGAAGGTGACGATGATCGCACCGTCCGAGGGCGCGGGAGGACTCAGCCCGAAGTAGCGCTGATTGAAGTGCAGCACTGGCTCCTCGCCAGCAGCAGCAGCAGCAGAAGCACCAGTGATGGCAGGAACGCTGATCAAGGGCCGAGCCAGACCGACCAGGGCGTTCCGCGTCTCGAGACTGTGACGCGCAACATTTGCTGCAAGAACGTGTCAGGTGTGGGAAACGGAAGCGGAAGCACGCACACGCGCGCGCGGGGGAGATGGAGAACAACATACCCCGTGTTAGGCTGAGACACAGTAGCCACGCGATCAATCCCTTGGTCTCGTCCGACGTCAACGCGTCCTCGCGCAGATGGAGCAGCGCGAGCTTGGCTATGCATTCGGGCAAGCGGCCGAGCGGCAGCAGCGCGTGGCACCCGTCGTCGCCCAGCAGCGTCCAGAGCAGCGTCCACAGATCCTGCCGCAGCCCGCGCGGCGACACGTCCTGCGTGGTGCACCGGCGGATGGCACGGCACCGCTGCACCAGCTCGGCCGCGAGCACGCCGTCGGTGTGCCCCGCGGCGTCGCTGAACGTGCGTCTGAAGACGGCGGCGTACAGATGCGGGCTGGACTGGCGGGCGAGGGCAGCATGCAGTGTGCGCGAGGTGAGCAGCAGCGAGAGCAGGTCGGGCGCGACGATGCCGGGGCCTGAGAGCGCGGCGAGGAGGGCGATGTGCAGCAGGACGTCGTGGGGAATGCACTCGAGCGGGGACAACATACTAGGCGGCGGCCGCGGCGGGAGGAGGAGGTACTGTCTCTCTGACACGCGCGTCCCGTTTAAATGCTCCTGCTCTGCGGGCCCCCATCCTGAGCGCAGGTCCCAAGTCTTGCTTGTCCCTGTCACCGAAGGAGGTCCGTTGCGTAAGTTGCCACTCCGGATAGTTAGTTGCAGATGCGATCTCGACCAGCCAGGTCGGTGAACCTTATTGGGATTTGACGGGAAGCAAGGAACGGAACGGTCTCTGCCAAAACGACAACAACACACGAGCAGCGGAGTTGATGGGCCTCCCCACGTACAGTACTATATCTGGGACCCGCGGCAAACTCAATGAGGCGAGGCGAGCCCGCGCTACGCTGCAACACGGCGGGCCACAGACGGAACGGTGGATGCACCGCCGGCCGACCTCGTGCAGCACACATCTCGCGGTGGACCGGCTACCATGTTCTCCCGCGACGCATTCTTAGGAACGAAACAAGCGCGCTGGCATCAAGTCCAGACAGACTGCTCGTTCCCGTGTCCCGATCTACCGAGTGGACCTGCATCAGGACTTATCTCCGTTCGCTTCGACGGAATTGGTTGGGGGAAACGGACAGACACGTCCTGCCAATGGGGGGCCCAGGAGCGGAGATCATCCTCGACCAAGAGATTTTGGCCGACGCGTTATTCTCTCGATCAAATGTCGTGGTCAGATATGTCAATCTGCACCCAGTCGTTATACACGGATCTACAACACGAAAAAACTTCTACACATTCGGCTCGGCTCGAGCGACGCCAATCAGAGTTCTGATGAGGCACGGAGATGAGTACAAGCGGGCTCGATCAAGGAAGGATAACGTACTCTGCATCGCAGCAACGTCCGTGCTCTGGACGTAGTCTTCAAACTCGGCGATCTGCTCTTGCAACTCATCCAAAGAGATCTTCTCGTCTTCGACGACAAGCGTAACCTGCGGGGACCCAGTCAGTCAGCGGGGACTACTTATGGGAGTAGGCACCACCCACCTGGAGCTTGCGGATACCTGTGGTGCAGGAGAGGAGAGAAGAAACACGCCGTCAGATTTCGGAGCAGGTCAAACGGGAAAGTATCGTACCATAGCCGATAGGAACAAGCTTGCTGCTTCCCCAGACAAGGCCGTCCTTCTCGATGGAGCGAACAGCAGCCTCGAGGGCAACCATGTCGGTCTCATCATCCCAGGGCTTGACCTCGAGGGTGACAACGGACTGTGTAACGGCAGATCAGATGCAGATACACATGCCAACAGCGGACGGAGCAGGACCTTGGCGACGGGCTTCGGCTTGTTGGCCTTCTTCTCGTTGTACGCCGCGACACGTTCAGCCTTGATCCGCTCAGCCTCAGCGTCGTCTTCGTCATCACTGCCGAACAGATCGATCTCGTCATCGTCGCCTCCGGCAGCCGGGGCGGCAGCAGCAGCAGCGGGGGCCGATTCGCCGAGGAAGGATTCGCCGGCGGTGCTGGAGCCAGGGAGCGATGCGTGTTCGGCGGCGTACGATTGGATGTGGGTGTACCACCGCGCGACGTGCGGGTTGGTCTCCGCCCTCGGGGCCGCGGCGATCGCCTTGAAGACGACCACATCAGCCTGGGACGGAGTGTACCTGGCGCAGATTAGCGATCAGAACCATCGAGACGCGGGGAGGCGACGAGAAAAGGAATCAGAGCGCTAGGTAAAGAAAATTCGGCATGCTTGGACAGCGGTGTCTAGTCGCTTCTTGGAAACACGGACCATAGCAAGGTCATCAAAAAGAGAGGCGACGGAGATGAACTTACCCCTCGATGTAAGAGCGGGTCGCAAGGTGAGCTTCGAGCGCGGTGAGGTTGGCCATCGATTGTCGTGGTAGAACGAAAAGTTTATCTGATGTTGTCAGCTGTTTGCACGCCGAAATCTCGCTGAGCCGGACCGTGCGGATACGCTCTCCCGAGCCCAATGGAGGCTGACCGAGGTCCTGGGCCACGTGGCATCTTCACGTGCACCTGCTCTCTTTCACGTGTCTTGTTTCTCACGCTCTTACACTGCAGGCCGCATGGACCAGAATAACGCGCGCCAAGTTTAACGTTCGGTCGCGCTGCGCATTGCACTCTTGTGGCGTGGACACATATGAAATCAGGGCGCGAGCGGAAAGCGGAAGCTCCTGGCACTCCAAGGGATCCACCCAGAACAAGATCCTGATCCAAAGTGGGGACGGAGATTGACTGCCAGCGAGTGTGGATCGTGTGGTTCGCTGGTATTAGCTGTCGTACGTCGAGATCTGTTTGACGTCACGTAGGTTAATCGCAATCGCGCACTGGACGTGCGCAATGCAGCAAGGGTCGGCCGTTCATTCCAAGTCATGATGATCATCCATCTTGGTATGCTCCATGTCGGGAGTACCCGCAACGTACAAGTACTCTGCGCCTGGCCTGTCTGCGCAGGGGGGTGCCTCATCCTCTGACGTGGCTGACTCAGAAGGCAAGTTTGACCGAGAAAATGATGGATTCTTTACGTCTCAGAACACAAACTGGCAGCCAACATAATTTATCTCGCGTTATCTTGATCTGCGACCTCCTGCACCGACCTTCTTGAGCAGTTCCGCATCCTCAATCACCCCAGCCGCAGACCAAAAAAGTCCCTGCACGCTTCTTCCAGCCGCATGATGGATGGCTGCTGCTCTCGTGAGATCTCTTTCTGACGGTGTCGCCGCTCCTCGACATAGTCCGGTCAGACATTCGCTCTGAGGTGAAGTTCCAGGACACCCAGCAGCCCGCCACCCGGGGCCCGCGTGCTTCCCCTCTGCCATTCAACCCCCGCCGCCGCCGAGTGGCAATGTTCCGACAGGATCGCTCCCTCGTCCCACGATATCCGGATGACTCGAGCGCGCTCTGATCTGTTCTGTTCCACGCGCCCGGTTCCCGATTGCTGTTTCGACCCACCACCACGACCCCCGCAGTTTTATTGATTACCTACCTCCGGCTGCTGCTGCTGTGCATTCCATTCCATATCGGATGGTTGGCTGGCTTGGGTTGGGATTCTCGCACTGATGTCCGCCCCCGCGTTCTCCGAGTCGGCCGGCTCGGAAGTAGGGGCAGGAGGGATCTGCGTGCGGTGTTGTGGTCGCCCGTCTCTCGCCCGCGGGTGTCTCCGCGCGATCTCTGCGATCTGGCGCGCCTGCGCTGACCCTGGGGGGCGAGAACGAAACGAAACGAAACGAAGATCGGCGGACGGCAGGTCGAAGCAGCAAGCTTCGCCTCGAGAGGGCCAAACTCGCTCGTGCGTCGTGTCTCCGCCCGGGTGTTTGTTGTGTCTGTCGTACACCAACTTTGCGCGTATTTCCGCGCCAGAGTCTGTGCTGTGGTGTGGTGCGGAGAACATCCACACGCGCACATGCGCACACACGCCACGGCGTCGCCCTGGCAGCCGGCATGACTGCATGTCCAGTGTGAATTCTCTGGCTGTTTGACAGTGAGAGAATCAGTCGCCCGTGGCGCGGGGGCGCGGTTGCGAATTTTTGTTGTGCTTTGTTTTGTTTTTGTTGTCGTTTTTGCGCTTCGCTTTGACCTCTGCCTGCTTGTTTGGTACTCGCTGATCCTTCGTTGGAGCATCGCCGCGGTGTGTATGTATCGGACGACTCATTTCTGGGATCTTCCGCACACAAACATCCGAGGCTCCCGCCGTTTCTGAATCCTGGTCCGGGTACATGGCGCAAACTAGATTGGGAAGGTGTCAATGGAGCGTAATAGCAGCTGTGTCGTTTGGGCCCCCCCTCGCCAGCATCGTCATCCCGTTTACGGCGCCCTGTTTCCAGCAGCTCATATAACAACTACCCTGCGTTCTCCAACCCGTCCACTCACCCACCGAAAACTGAACTGTGAAAATCATGCAGCAGCTGTCACCACTTGCTTCTTCATCCCCGGAGATTCTGATCCGGATCACGATGCATGCCGTGGACGAGCTCGGGCCGCCGCAGGAATGGCTCAACCTCGTCCTGTGCTGCTCCGCGCTGCAGCGGCAGCTGGACAACTCCACCGTCCACGCGCTCGTCTTTGCGCGCAAATTCTACCGGCTGCGGCCCGCGCACCCGCTCGCGGGCGACGCGAAGGGCGAGCTGCGGCGGCGCTTCGGCGCGCTCAAGGTGTTCCGCCGCGCGTGCGTCGACGGCGACGGCGACGGCGAGCTGCGGGACGCGCTGCGCATCGCGCACGGGATGCTGCACGACGAGGCGCCCGGGGCGCGGGCGCGGACGGTGGCGCAGCTGCGGTGGGCGGGGCTCCCGCGGCTGCTAGTGCGCTTCCTCGAGGAGCGGTGGGCGCGCGATGCGCGGGGGTGGCCCGTGCCGAGCGAGACGCACGCGCTCGTGGTGGCGCTGCTGTGGCTTCTGGCCCCTGAACGCAAGTCCCCCTGCCGCTGTTGTTGGATCGAGATATCTGGATCTGATGCCTTGCATTGAGTTTAGCCGGCGTGCACGACGAACCAGAAGACACGCGCCGGATGATCATGGACCGAATACGGCCCTTTGCGCTGGCTGCCTCGAAAGCACGTCGGACGATCTCTCATGATAGTGACTCCTTCTGACGTTCGTTCTTTTTTTTTTTTTGACACAGTACCCGCTGGAAGACGACATCCCAACGCCGGCGGAATCGGCGCCGTTCCCCGGCCTCCAGATCTACTCCATCCTGTGCTACTTCGCGCGTCTGGACTTCTTCACGCCCACGCTCCCGCCGCACCTGCGCAAGCTGGCCCCCGCTCCGGCCCCCGCGACGCACGCCGCCGGGCGCGCGGACGCGGAGCACTTCATCAGCCAGTGCCGCGCGCGGCGGTGCGACGCCCGTGCGCGCGTCCCGGCGCCGGGCGACCGGGGCTACCGCGTTGGGTCGCTCGCGGGCCAATGGCAGGGCTCGTCCCTGGTGCGTGCGCCTGAGACACCGCGCGTGCGAGGTTGAAGGCTAACTTTGCGCGGTTGCTTTCCTCAGATCCCGTGCATCGATGAGTACAAGCGCTGGGTCAGCGATGCGGGGGAGAACGCGCCCGGGACGATGACGACGTTCAGCCGGGTGCCGCTGTATGTTACGCTGCGGGAGCACTTCTCGACGGCCGTGGTGGACCGGGGCGAGGGTGCGGCTGGGCTGTTCAGTTCGTGGAAGGAGACGGAAGTAAGTAGGCAGCAGCCCCCACCCAGCTTCTGCGCGCCGCTCTAACTCTAACATCGTTATCATTAAAAGCATGGAATCGTCACCTCCGATGCGAGTGGGAAGCAGTTCTTCTACAAGACATACCACGACGCGAAGGAGCAGCCCAGCAGCAGCAGCAGCATCACGGACGTCGTCGTCACCGGCCAGGCAAGTGCACCCAGCCGCGTTCTTTCCCTACGTCATTCATCCGATGCTTAGACGGACGACCCGTACGCCTCTGCGTGGGGCAGCTTCAAGTTCCTCGGGCGCATCAGGCTGGCTGACGGGCTGGTCACGCTCCAGCGCGAGTCGGTGCGTCGCGCAGTTCGTGCTCCCGGAACACCTCTTCTGATGCGTGTCATCTGGCTTGCAGCTCGACGGGCACGGGACGACTCTGTTCAAGGGATACCGTACGTCTTTTGCGTCATTTTCTTTGCTTCTCGGACCCAGCTGAATTCTGCGTGTCCCCATTTAGTCGTGTCGGGAGATCACTTCGCCGGCCGGTACCGCGAGTTCGACGGGGCGGCAGCAGCAGCAGGAGTAACGGAGGAGAGTCGCGTGGCGGAGTGGGAGGCGGCGTTCAGTTTGAGTCGCGTGATCAGTTGAACTGTTTGTATGCATGTTTGCCATGTGATTCTGTATCAGTATAAGCTGTATGTAATGTCATCTGTGTTCGATACCCACACGAGTGTGCTTCATGCTTGAATGGGGTAGTGGTAACCTGGGTCGTTGCCATTCCGAGGCGTCTCGAGTCTCGACCCGCCGGGGGTTCAATTCCCCCTTCAAGCATGACGCACGGTGCTTCTTTTTTTTGCTCGTCCATGGTTACACTGGCTGCCTCCACACGCCCACCGAGCAGTCCATTTGGGGTGTGCACAGCTGACAGGCTGCATGGTTCTCTTCCCATCATGTGACGCAGCGTCAGGTCAAGTGCAACATGACAGATTCGGAGAGCTCGCAGGTGGCATCGCGATGGCTTCGCATAAGTAACGATGGGCGATGATCGTCTGTGTCAGTCCCACCCCTCACTTCCATGAAGCTGAACTACTACTACGCACTCCTCGACGCGCTGCTGCCGATGCTCGGCTTGCATGCCACCTCGTCCTCGGACCCCGCGGCGCAATCACTGGGTGTTGCGTTCTTCGATCCGGGGCTGAACGGGGGCTCGATGCTCGACAACGGTCGGAGCGTCCCACCGATCCACGCCTATTGCCCTCTGACATTTCTTCTCTCTCGCTCGCAGCCGGGACGGGAGGCGGGGAGCCGCTGAATGTGATCGCAACGCCTTCGGAGGGATTCTTCCAACCAACAGCTGACATATGATCCCCTGCAGGTCATCGTGTCGGGGCTGAGCACGCCGCAGGTGCTGACGGACGCGGGCTTCCTGCGGTATGCGCAGGCCATCGGATTGTGCGTGTTCGTGCACCCCCGGGTGCAGGCTCAGGCTGACCGGGGCTGGCAGCTCGTTCGAGTGTCTGGGCTTCCATCTGGGTATCTACGCGCATCCATCGTATCGCAGCGTGGATGCTGAATCTCCGTACGCTTTGCAGGCGCACCGCAGTCGGCTAACCTGGGGGACGGGAACGGGTGGGTCAATCAGACGGTGAGCCTGCGCTCCCCCTCCTCTTCCTCACGATGACGGGATCGGCAGATGGAGCTGCGGTACGATTTCGGCAACGACGATATCGGGACGTGTCTGGAGAGCCTTGTGGGAGGGAACCATTTCAGGTCAGTCGACAAGAGTAGAGGGTCGTCCCCGATCCATAGAGTAACATCGCCGCAGAATGTTCCGGCAGAACGGCACGGCAGCAGCGAGCGGCGCGCTGTTCCTCGCGTGAGTCCCTCTCTCCATGCCGCTGCTGACTATGCAACTGATCCATCGCAGCGTGTCACAGGAAGAGGTGAGTAGTCCCACTGGCAGCTGCTTCCAGGCTCATCATTCGATCGCCAGGACGTCACCGAGGGACACACGATCATCCCAGACGGCTACAATCTCGGTAGGCGCCCAATCGAATGCGCGTGTCAGCACTGCTCACGGATCGCGCAGGGAGGGACGTGCTGGTGAGCAGTGCCGTCGGGCTGAACACCCACGACGGCGTCACCTACTCGACCGTCGCGCGCAACATCAGCGGGCTGCTGCCGGCGGGGTCTACAGGGTATGTCGTCGTCCGTTCTGCATTGCCTCTCACCGTGTGCTCATCCCCGTTGCGCAGAGTCAATCACGGTGAGTCGGCGCTGCGATCGCTTGACCTGTGATATTTAACTACCCAGGCATCGCCACCGATGGCGTGACGGTTCTTCTAACTGTGACTATTGTATAACGTAACACATTGTGTATACATCCATTGCATATCAGTACATAGATCATCTAAATCAGTAGCACATCACTGCCGCCGCGCCATCAGGAAACAGCCCTCGTACCCCGGCTCGTCGGGGTCGCTGATCGTGTCCCGCCACCGGCCCGCAAAGTGGCTGATCGCGTTGCCCACGAGGAACCCCGAGTACACCCACTTCCCGCGGTCCTGGTCCATGTAGTCCTTGCACAGCGCGACGAAGCCGTCGCACGGGCGCACTGTGTGGGCGTCAGAGTGTCCTTGTTTAGGCACGAAAAGTGGACCCACCGCGGCCGACGAGCCCGAATTGACCTGCAGCCAGTCAGCCTCGTGCGTTCAGAAAGGATAGAATGAGCGACAACGAACCCCAAGCTGAATGACCCTATACAGACGCGGTAATCGGTGAGATGAATCGTATACAAGGAGGACGATCTCGCACCTCGCCAGCGATGATGATATCCTGCACCCCACGCGCAGCCGTGTCCTTGCTCGCTCTCCGATACCGGATCGGCTTCTCCCGGGCGCGCTCAACGAACTCGAGCCCGTCGTCCGTCTGCATGCGCATCGAGATCGGCACGTACGCCGAGCGCGGGTCGCCCGCGGACAGCGGCGCGTCGCTGTACTTGTCGTCCCCCTCGTTGCCGACAAAGTGGTACTCCCGCAGCATCCACGTCTGCCGGTGCCGCACGATCACGCACTTCTGCAGCAGCGGCGGCGGCGCGCCCTGCAGCATCGCGGCGTACGTCGCGAATTCCGTGTACTGCCGCACGCGTTAGTGAGGCACGCCAACAAAGCAGCAACCGCGACGCGGGACGCACGGTGAAGATGCCTTCCCAGGTCCCGTCGATGCTGCGCAGTCGATCGTCAGCGGGCGTGGTGGACATGCGGGGTTTGGGGGACACCAACGCACCTGCCCGGCCGAAACGCCGCCTGGAGCTGCGTGTCCAGCTGCGGCCGGCTGATGCTCAGACACCGCGCAAGCTCCGACGCCCACCGCGGCCCTGCAGGCCCCGCCGCCGTCTCCGCGGTGCTCGCGTACGGCGGGGCCGAGAAGTCGACGAACTTGGTCTTGAGGTTCACGATCGAGAGGAAGGACAGGATCGTGGGCGCCCCGACGGGCGGGATGCGCAGACGGTGCACGTCCGAGTAGTACGTCGCCGTGGCGGCTGTGTGCGGCTCGTCCTGCGGGGGGTGGAAGTGCGCCCAGGAGACGTGGGCGATGGGGTACTGTGGTGGTCGCTGGGTGTCAGTCCCACCGGTACGTATGCAGAGGGGAGGAGGAGGTCACCTTGTGCGCGGCGAGAGCGAAGATTTTGAGTGTGTTCAGGATGTTCCACGACAGCGCGTCGTCCTCGGGTAACTCGTCTGCAGCAGCAGCACGGCATGAGATTCAACTCTCGGGAGGTGGCAAGGGAGGAACGCACCCGGCCTGAGGAGGAACCAGAATAGCCACATCGCACAGGCGGTATACACCGTCTGCACTGGCCACTGCGTCGCCATGACCGAGAGCGGACTCGACGCAGAGAAAAGTCCGTGATCGGGGTCAAACAGGTACCGCCGCACCCACGCACCCATCCCGCCGTACCCGTCCAGCTGCACCTCGTTCTTCCCCTCGTTCTCCAGCATCATCAGGTAGCACTGCACCAGCGCCTCCCGTACCCACCCCTTCTCCTCCTCCTCCTCCTCCTTCTCCTCCTCCTCGCCAGCGTCTCCTCCGTCGTTGCGCTCACGGGCCGCCGCAGACCGCCGCAGCCGCCCGAGCAGCACGAACTGCCGCTCGAGCTCGCGCGCAAGCACCACGTGGCGGCCCGCCCCCGCCGCCGCGTCGTCCCGCAGAAGCGCGCGCGGGGGGTCGAATTTCGCCGCGAACACGCGGGCGTGCAGGTACGCATTGTGTGCGGGGCACAGCCGCGTGTGCAGGGTGCGGCTCGTGCGCTGCAGCCGCGCGAGCGCGGTCGGCGGGCCCGGGAGCGGGTGCGCCGATGCGGCGAAGGCGATGCGCTCCAGCACCTCCGTGGGGATCGTTTCCAGGGCCATGCGGTCGCTGGGTCGGTGTGTGGGTGGGGAGAGGGGGGTGGGGAGGGGGATGTGTATCGTCGTGTGCGTGCTGGTTTATGCACCTGCGATTGGGCGTGCTTACGGAGATTTGACATGCGTTGCCTTTTGGGGCCCGATGTCAGCCGAGGTCACGTGCCGGCTTTCCGACCAGGCTTTCGTGCTATGGATCTTTCCTGGTGCTGGGGTCAGGTGAGATCTTGTGTTCCAATCCGGGGTGATGATTGTCTGTGCGTTCTTTTTCTTTTGGTTCCGACGTCCGGCACGTGATCTCGTCAAGCTTACGTATTCGAAGCTTCAAGCTCGAAGCGCGGCGGAAAGCGACGACATCACAGAGTAGAGTAGACTCCCCATCGATCTCATAGGGAGATCAGATTCCAGATCCGGAGTCGAGGCCCGTGTCCAATCTTAAAGCATGTTGCTAGCTCAACACCCACCTGAGCTGCATTGAGGGGCCATCAACCTTCGGTTCTTCCTTCCGTGATGGGATGGTGCTGTCACGAACTAGGGTTACCATATCGGGGTTCTCTGCCGCGCACGGCTGTGCGGCGGATATCTCCCGCATGAGCCGACTTTTGCTCGGTTCAAGCGCAACGTGCATCTCGGGAGCATACAGAGTAGCAACGACGTAGCTTTTTTAAGTCTGTAGGCGCGTATACAGTGTCCGCGGCGTGCACATTCCCCATCCGATCGGTGTTGGTAGTGATTTGACTCCTGCCGTCAAACGAGTCACGCGTGTGACAAGTGTGCAAAGTTGGCCACGACGCTCATCGTGGGTGCCTGCCGGAGACCGCCTGGATCTTTACTCGCGCCGCCCGCGTCTCGCCGCCCGCGCCTCGCTTCTCCGGCTTTCCGCACCTGCAGCGACGTTCTCCAGCCGACCCCCATCTTGCGCGCCAGGCCTCTTTGGGATTTCGACGCCTCAGGATAGCTCGCTCTGCGAAAAGATACGTGCGTGCACGTTTGCCACCCAGATATCGAGCTTGTATTGACGCGCCGCGCATCCCCAGCCTCTTTCGCCAATTTTACCCAGCCACTCATCGTCACCCTCCGCCCCCGATGGGAGACCGCGACTCCGATCCCATAGCCGTGGACTCCGACTCGGACACCGGTCCGTCCCCGCCCAGCCAGAGCCAATCCGCGCCGCATCCCGCGCCCCCGTCGCGCGAGGACATGGACGTGGAGCCGCCCGCGTCGGAGGGGCACGGATCCCCTGCCCCCGCTGACTCCGCGTCGGCGGGGGACGCATCGGACGATGGACGCAGCCGGTCCGCGCATCCCCCCGGCGCGTCGCCGTCAGGATCGGCGTCGGCCCATGCGGACTCGGCGTGGACGTCGCGCAGAGGCAAGGCGCGCTGCGATTCGTGCCGCTTGCGAAATCTCAAGGTGCGTGGCACCCTCGCAGCGGGGTCGCAACTTTTTGTTTTTCTGTTTTTTTTCTGACGCTGTGATTTCAGTGCGATCGGATACTGCCCACGTGCAATCAATGCAGGTGGACACCTGTCACGGAGTGCACGTACACGCCGTTGCCGACCCCCGGTGCGTTGTGTTACAGCGAATGACGTTCTTCTCACTTATCGGCTAGGCGCAGCGCATCGAGGCGTCCCGCGTTGCGATCGGTCAGTGATTTCGTTTCCCATGAGAAAAAAAGAAGCCGGTTTCTAACGGCGCACACAGATGTCGCGAATCGAATCTCAAGGTCTGTCTAATTCTCCTTGTGCTTCTGTATGCCATCTCAGCATCTCGGTTCCTTCATTTCTTTCTTTCGAGTGTGATCGCGCGGCGCCTGTTTGTCAATATTGCCGCGAGAATGACATCAGTGATTGTCGATACACGCCGAAGAAGCGCACACGAGCCTTGTCCTCCTCCGATCAGCCCCAGTTCCAAGCATCGTCCTCGCGACTGCCGTACAACACGCAAGGGCAACACGCTTCGTTCATGTTCTCGAACATCTCCGGGCCCAGCTCTGACTCGCAACCTACATCATTTGTTTTTCGTGAGCCTCTCAGGTTCGAGTCGTGATTTGATGTGGGGCGTTTCGTGCTGTTAATTCTGTTGACTAGACAACCATATACCGAAGGGCCACCTTTGGCGCTGTTGCCAGCCCCAGTGTCACACACGGCCTATCCCCACCAGCAGCAGCCCTTCATCGCGCATTCTTTCCCTGATCCAGTGCGCAGTCCCTACATCCGTCCGTGGGCGCATCCTTCCTTCGCGCCACTTCCCGGAGCCATCACGCGTCGCCTGGCGACCATCAAATACACCGAAATGCCTCTCAGGGACGCATTCGAGGTGGCGCTGCTGCGATTCGTCGCAAAACTCATGCCTGAGCTGAAGGAGACAGCGTGTTTCAGCCCCGAAGCCTACGCGACGCTCGCGAACTGCCTCGCCAAGGGCACCGTCGATCGTCTTTCGCCGCGCATCCGCAGCTGGGCGACGTGCCACCGCATTTGCTCGGGGTCGGACAAGCTCAATCTGCTCCTCGCGCCGCGCGACACGGTTTTCAAGCTGTCGCACGAGGAAACTGTGAAGAAAATGAGCGAGTGCAGAATACAGCTGGACGCGCAGGCCGCGGGGAAGAATATCCCGGAGCTCGATCAGGCGGATCCAGCTGCTGATTTCGAGCGCATCCCTGTTGAGCCGCAGATCTACGACTGTTTGGTGTATGCACATCGCGGACATGCGTCGGCTGTTGCTGTTTTGATGGAGATTCGGCGGCTTGGAATTGTGAGTCCCGCGTTGTTGTTCGAGGACCTCGTGCTGATTATATTGAAAGTCGTCGATTACTTGGCCCATGGCTGAAATATTCATTAGTTTGTGTCCGCTATGTAACGCGGCGGGGAGGATAGCTGCTGCCAGGGGCTAGGGCAGACATAAGTAAGTACGAGATACCACAATCGAAGTCCGGGATCATGGGATAGAGCTGTAGGCTACAGAGATCTGGAAATGTAGAGTAAAAGCACAATGGATCAGTTGGAATCATGGTGGGATTGGTCTTTTCCTGCGGCGCATGGGGCTAACAAATGCCTAACGATGGAACGCTGTAACGCTCAACTCACCTGACTCCGTTTCAAATTTCGAATTTCGAATTGCAAACCTCGCAGTGATCTTCGACAATATCGCCTTGGGGAAGTATGTCCGGGCGGCGAGCCTCGGAGAATTGAGCGCCTGCTGTACGAGGAAGAGTGATCACTTGCCAGGAAGCTCCGCAGCCCAGGCGTTGATGTCTAATTTGCGCATTTTTATTGAGGGAAGGCATCGAGCGCATGTAGTCAAGCGATTCTCACCATCATGTACTCGGTTCCTGTCCGGACTTCCCCAACTTCTGGCCGCATCAAACCGTGAGAAATTTGCACGTGATGTCAACCCTGCAGAGTTTTCACACTGTCGACACTCCCCGCGCTTCCTTCCTCCGATTGTTATTTCTCTAGAGTCGTGATAGCACCTAGATTTTGTTGTATATCATGGGCTGATTCTGAGCTCATGTCAAGGTGAGCTGTCACTCATAGTTCTATGTTAGCATTCCCCAAACCATCCTATCGGGGCGTAACTCGGCCGTGGATTTTTTCGTTTAATGATATCATCCTTCATTATAGGCCTTCCGTTGATCGCAAGACTTCTCGCCGACAAACATCCTGCTTCTTCGTGATGCATCATCTTCGCGAGAATATACTGAATTTACCATGTCTCTGTCCCTCATCCATGCAAGTGGGATTACTGGAATCGGTTTTCCCAGCGAGTTTGGATGGAGATACCAACACACTGTACTTATAGGATCCGTGATGTTCAGAACTTGTATCTGCCATCTCTCAAACCCGAGGAAACCTGTCTATGGGAGACATGTTTCCAACTCTCGAACTTTCAAGATGTCAGTCCCTGAATACCCTCTAGTAACCCTGAGGCTTGTCGTTGCATGCGGAGCCTGTCAGGTGGTTCTGCTTCGCCACGTCCCGAACCGGATCAGCACGGCGTGCGGGCTGCTAGTCAACGTGAGAATAGCTCTTACTTTCCCTGATTTGTATGTTCGCGCTATGAGGGTATCTCGCCATGACCACCCTGTAAATTGTATCACAAGTTTTCTGGTCCGTACGTGTTCTTAGTTCTAAGCGGCCATCTAGCTGCACCGCTGTGCTCGGCTTCTGGAATTGTCTGACGAAGAACCTCATTATTCCGACCACCCTGTGGATTCAATTGAGTCTGAAGACCGAGGGTGCCATTGTTAACTGCATGGTAGGCCCTTCAAATAGTTGCAGTTGATCATTTGAACGAAGTGATGCCACTTGGGATCCGTATGACACCCCTGATTGATCAGCTGAGCAGTGCACACGACTGTAATTCATGCGCGTCCACAAATATTCTGGTGTACGGGGGAGTTCCTGACCAAATCGAGAGCCAAAAGTTGGGTCACAGAACTTCGGCTAGAGTAGCTGTCGAGCTCAGACCGCACATCCATGCCGAGGCGCGCACACACATTATGTTTCGTCAATATGTCGTCAGAGATATCACATGAAAGCTCGTGAATAAAGATCATCAAAGTCGAGGGTATCCTTTTCGCCCGATAATAGAGACAGCGGCACATTTTCAGAAGAACCCAAGTAAAAGAAGACCAACAGCCACCGCAGTGCCCAAAGAGATTCGAGCGGTGCTGCCGACTACGGCCGACACCGTCGAGACGGCGCTCGATTTTGTCGAGTTGATCCCCAGAGCTGCTTCGAACTGACACGCTTTCTCGAGCCCGACGACGACGCCATCGGGATCTGACATGTTGAGCGCAGAGAGCTGTCCCGTCTGTTTGAGGCTGAACAGTTTCAGCAAATTGCCGCCTCGGGCAGGAAGCCAAGGCGAACATACCAATCCACGCAATCGGCTGAATAACGTCAGTACACATCCAAATAAACTAGGAGCAAGAAAAAGGGCGCACGAAAAGTTTCTACGAACGGATCCGCACACGCGCATGTCAACACCTCCACAAACTTCCCGGGGCTCGAGATGATCGTCGAGAAATTCGACAGCACGGGGGCCAGATTGATGCATACTCTCATCTGGTCGTATTTCTACAGAGTATTCAGACAGGGGACTTGTTTTGGCGCAAGTTGGAACGACGTACGGGCGCGCACACACCGCAGGAGGACGGGGAAGCTGGGAACTGCGGATCCCCAGCGACATTCTGGCGCTGGGACAGAGCGACCGAGTCCCGGATGGCAGGCAGGACGTCCAGAGGGGCGATCGGCACCACGAGAGGTGTGGCGCTAGCTAGCAGAGCGAGAACAGACGAGAGGATCGTGAAAGCGACGGGGAAGCGGACCATGGTTGCCAGAGGAAGGAACGAAGGCCGGAGATGAGATACGGAGGGGACCTTGTGGTGGTCAGAAGGAAGAGCACCCAATGCTCCTGTCATTCGAATGTCAATCTAGCGTTCGAGAACGCCCGGAGCAGTTTTGACTAAATCTGGTGCCGGGCCCCGGGATGGTACCGGGTTAAGCTTGGCAGAGTCACGTGTCAATCCATGTGAAGTCGTAGACTGATGCAACAATCTCAAGTGTCGGAGCATTGTTGGATTTAGAACTCGATTTATGACTTGATTGACACGGCAATTAGAAAGCACGGAAACAGAGCGACTATTTATCAAAGATGGCCACAACTAAAACTCAAGCTTTGAGTCTTCGGGTTTCTCCATCTCTGTTTCCATCTGTCTTTGCAATTCTTCTGTCGTCTACGAACAGGTTTTGGATGCGAAAACACAGTCACTGGGATCTGACTTACGACTTTATACAGCGCAAAAGCGTATTCCACAATCTTGCTTTCGCTCGAGACCAATCTGACGCGCGCCTCATTCTGATCCACCAAGAACGTTTGGAAATTTGCCTCATCTGGCATGCCCGTGTTTTCATGATGAACCTGAAAAAGGGTGAGTCCATGGGTTCGCAGAGACGTGCCGGCGACAAACCGCATCCGGTCCAATCTGACCCGCATACCTGAGAGTGTCCTATCAGCTTTGATCTCTTCGCAGACTGTTATACACACCAGAATGTCAGATACTCCCCTGCAGGCGAGACATATCCGCCCCGATGCCTGCGCTCGCGGAAATACGACGTCAACACGTAGATCGGCTCGCAGTTCGGAATGTCTCCAGCATCTGGTTTACCCGGAGGCGCTGGCTGGCGTGAAAACGTGAATAAAGGAAGAGGCTCGACTTGATATCCAGACTACAAGGCAGGCGCGTCATTGCTTGCAATAAAGCTACGCCACAGAATTCACGAACCTCTTCGTAAGCCTCACGTAGAGCAGTCGCCTCCAAGGATTCTCCAATATCCTTCCTGTCGGCCTTGTTCGATGAAATAATTTCCTTGGGGATGCTTACTCACCGGCCACGAGGCAGAAACCAGGTCTTCCTTCCCGAGTCGTACACAATCGCGACTTTCATCGTCGACGGCTGCAGCACCACCATCCCCGCGCCCAAAAGGAAGTTGTTCGATGCCCACGAGCTGTTCTCCACAGGCGCCGAGGACCACGTCGACATCGGGGGCACCCGCCGCGTCAAGTGGCTGCGCAATAGTTCGGCAGGGGAGGCCCGCGGTCGAGAGGTGGAGGAAGATCCGTGGCTGCGAGACTGAGCACTTGTACTCGCAGAGGTCTGTGTCTCCGTTTCCTCTCGAAGAGATTCGGTGCCACCACCACTACGATCCGACTTGGTGCCACCTATGGTGTTGCTGCCGCGCCGGGGATCGATGCGGGCACTGGAGCTTGGAGAAGATCCCATCATTTTTCGTTACTGGTCCGGGGAATAGTCGAGGGGAGGATCTTGCGAGATCCCTGATGGTGGGAAGAGCATTCAAGCACTCACCCAGCGTGATTGGGCTTGTGACGTCACTCACCTCCAGTGGCACGTGGTTGTGCCCATCGGGAACAGGGGCTCATTCAAGACTGTAGCAGTATCGGGCCGTGTGCTTTTTGCGAGGGTCCGATTTCCTAACTGCACGGGTGTCGTAGTCCAAGTATATCTCGACGTAAGGCACACCCGAGCTTCTTACTTGCCTGCCTGTCGAATCTTACCCTCAGAACCCTCTTATAGCCCCTGCTTCTCAATGCGCCACGAAATCCACCCCCCACTTCCCCCTCCTCCTCCTGCGATACCTACGCGACACCTCCCACAGCACATTGCCAGGATGTCGCTGTGGGTTCAAACAGATGCCTCGAGCTGGCTGGACACACAGGGATCTACCGCCATAGAGCAAAAGCAAATGAAGGTACTGTCTCTCGGGCGCGTTGCTTCCGTCGAGTGAGTGGGCCCTTTTTGAGCGGACTCGGACAGCCTTGATGCAGAATTGAGAAGCGAACATAACCTCAGCCACTCGCTCGACGTGGAAATCTGGACAGCCGCTCTCAATTCCCGTTTCTTTGCCAACGGCATAAAGATGGAGGCAGACGATTGGCATGCTCTGCTGGGATCGTACGAGGTGTGTGCCCTGAGGCCTGAGGGCCGATTACCCTGGTCACACCTACGAACTGATTGCTGTTGCGCAGATCGCGATGTCCCGCGGGCAGATGCTCTCGCAAGAGCTCGCGCAGACTGCTGCGAGCCCGCCCCCGACGCCAAGCAAACTCTCGAACGCGAAGCGTCCCACGCTTATAACCAAACTCGGGCGGAACAAACCCTTTGTGATATCCTCATGCCTCGACCCGCGCTTCCTCGATCGACTTCGCCCGTTCTTCAAGGTAGTCTGGATGACTTTCTTCGGCGACTTCCCGAGCACCGAGCTCGCCCAGAAGCGGTTCGACTTCGACCAGGCCCAGGCCCGGACGCTCATGGTCGAGTATAAGGCGGGCGAAGGCTGGGAGCGAGTCTGTCTCCTGCTCCACCGGGAGCCCGATTCGGACTCGGATTCGGAGCTGGCATCCTCGTCGGACGAAGACGATTCAGACTTGGACTCGGATGGAGCGGGGAATAGGGCGTTCTCCGGGGACGTTCACGCGTTCAGACGGAGGATGCACAAGCTCACGTATGGACTATTTCAAGGGCTCGGTGGTACGGTCGTGATGCAGACAGCGTTGGTGGGGTCCATGGGCGTTTCCTTGTCATTCGCACACAGAGCATCTCCAGTACCCAACTGATCTCAATCCCGTCTCTTTGCCCTATCGTTTCGTACGATCTTCGCCAGCGTCGTAAGCCCAAACTGATTGGACATCGGTCGGTCCTGCCCATGCGAAATCAGCCCTGTATCAGCCAAATGCAGATGTTATACACGCACGAAGACCGTACGCCAGAGAAAGGTATCCGCGAACCAGCAGATCCACGAGAAACTACCCTGCCAGAACCAGGCTTTGACGCGTCGTTTGAGCGTCTGCGCGACCACAGATTGCGCGTATTTGTCCGTGGCCATGGCTCCCGCTGAGGTCGAACGGTCAGTGAAAAGGGGAAAAGTAGACGCAAAGTCGAAAGTACCTTGAGATCTCCGGGAGCGTACCTCACGAAAGAGATCCGCGATCGGCGCATACAGCGAGGTCGGTTTGATCGGCGGTGCGCTGTTGTCCGCGATATGGCTCTTCACGCCGCCCGTGGTGATCTTGTAAGGATGAGTCGTCGGCAGCTGTCGTCATGCGGGAAATCTCTGACCGTCATGACCTGCACACTGGGATCATGGTGGTTTCAGGCTCGCAGTCAGACGCTTCGTCCGCGACTCACTTGAACGGCGCCAGCTCAATGCGCAGCGTGTTCCCATACGCATGCAGGGCGGCTTTCGACGCATTGTACGCGCTCCCGAACGCATACGGCATCACGCCGGCGACGCTCCCGATGTTCACGATGCGGCCGTCTCCGCTGGCGATGAGCAGCGGCGTGAACTCGATGACCATGCGCATGACGGAGAACAGGTTCACGTCGAAGACGGACTTGACGAGATCGATGTCCAGGTCGGTCGCCGGGATCGAGCACCCTGCGCGCGGGGGTCACGGGCGTCAGACGCGACCGCAGGTGTGAGCTGGGAGGCAGCGGGCGCACCTCGGCCGGCGTTGTTGACCAGGATGTCCAGTACGCCCCCGTTCGCCTCCGCGATGTAGTCCCTGCACTTTCGTACGGATTCGGCATCGGTCACGTCGAGGTCCAGGATCTCGAGCCCCGGAACGAGCGCCGCGACTTCGGTCAAGACTGCTGCCCGTCGCGCGGTAGCGTAGACTTTCAAGCCTGCAGGCAGCACACGCGCAATGAGCCCTGCGTTCGACGGAGACAGACCCTGGATGCACCTTTCGCATGGTACTCCTTTGCCAACTCAAAGCCTATCCCTCCTGGTGTACAACTGGATGGGCGGTGGTGTGCCAAGTTGAGTGCGAGGGCGTTGACGGCTTATATAAGCTCACCCGGTAATGAGGACGGCTTTAGTGCGCGGGTTTTCCAATGCCATCTCTTTTGTTGGAAAGACTGCAGTGTTGAGACGAGATGCCGCTGGGAGACTGCTTTATAGAGGGCTGCTCAATTCTCAAGTCGTTCATCCGCTCATCCGGATTCCGTGCAACCGGTCATCTACGGTAGTCGTTACCCGCCATGATGATTTTCGCACAAAAGATTGATCACTGATCACCTGCCTGCGTCACTATTCCTGACGCTTTGTGACTGGACCAGAAAACACTATTGACCCTATACCGTCGCGCAACACGTGATGATGGCACATCCCTGATGGGCGGCTTTCCCGCGCGATTTGTACCCTATACAGTGTCATCGTCGCGAGGACTTGTGCGTTTTGAGCAGTAATATGCGCGGGCCTGGAAGCCGGCTTCTCGGCACTGGTCGGCACTGGTTGATGCCAAGCCACATTGACTGCCAGTGGGATCCAAGTGACGACCCAACGGATCCCAGTAGAACTCAATGCCTCCCAATGGCTTTGGGTGGTACTACAGCCCCTTGAACCATTGAAAACCAGCCGCGCTCACTGTTAATCATCGATTTCTGTTGGTTTCAAATCCAGCGGTAACCAATGGAATCTAGTGGCACACAATGGTTCATATCTCAAATGCGGCCGCTAGAATCATCTTTGTCAAGAAGTAGAAGTAATGATCAGTTGTTAGTACCCAGCGCTGCCTCCCAGAAATCGTCGTCCAGATTCTGCTCCTTATCCCTAACCTGGCTCTCCACCCGCTCTGAATAAATCATGAATAAAACATGAACAAAAAAGTCATAGTTGAAATCCGTCATCTGTCGCAGTTGTGATTCAAATCCGGAGAGCCAAGAATTCAGCTGCTCAGCTGTCTCCGTATTGAATGCCCGTGTTTGATGTTTCCGTCCGGCTGAATCCACCTCAACACGTATGAGATCCGGTTGAGATCCGTTCGTAGGGGCAGGGCTGCACCAAACACGGCAGAGAACATCAGTTGCGCGGTGTCCAATATAATGCCAAGCATCAACGATGAACTTTGTCGAGGCAAGCCAATGGGAACGAGAATCCTGCGTCACTATGTGGCGCAATAAAGAGCAGGCGTCATCATATGCGATGAATGAGGGTTTGGCATCGGGATAATCACACCAAATCCGTTCGATGATGGCCAAGACTTGTGAAGAACCTTTGCCCCGAAAACATTTTCCCCATCCAATAGGATATCCACAGGACCATTGAACCGTCTCAAGACAATAAGTCTGCTTTGCGCGGAATGTATGGACAACCTTGTTGCCCTCCAAGTTTCCGAGAGAGGCCAATTCGACGCGGCGGTCCCTTGCAGCCAAAGAGGAAGGGTCCGAAGTGCCAGTTTCTGAGTCTGCATTCTCAGCGTTGTTTCTCCGGCGCATGACACGTTGAACACCAGGAAAGGACATCCGCAAAAACCGATTCTCGTACCGCTTGTGCCATTCGATATGCGCAGGCAGATCACAGGTTACTGCACCCGGAGATCGAACGTTTCGCCCACACGTTACAATTCCACAGACATCGCGAAGATGCAAGTGTTCGGAACAGAACCGCCCGCTCTTGTAATTAACCAAGGGCGATTCACAGTCAGCCAAGGCACATTTCTGGGGGACGTATATTAGAATTCGGAGATTTCAAGAAAAGAAATCTGACAAGATATTGACGCACTCGATGTGTAATTGTCTTGCCATCCATGACAGCGAGGCGGACATAGCCTCGCGGCGAACCCTCAGGTGGAGAGCCCTGTTGGATAGGACTGGCCAGTTGATCTAGGGCTGGATCGTCTGAGGATTGAACACCATCCAATCCCAATGCGAGCTGTAGACAAATTGATAGTAAGCACAATGCCGCAGCAATATGAATATAATACACACCTCCTCTTCCTCATCCTCAAGACCAGCGACTCCCCGTGAAGCTTGCGCGCTTGCATCTTCTAAGATCACACCCTCTTTGACAAGATCCGAGCGATACCGTTTAAGATGGGTGCATTCGGTGCAACTATGCATCATCGCTCGTTTGCTGCTGCCACCATTTTCACCAACAGCTTCTCGCACAGCCTTTGACAGGCTCGAAGCACTCGAATGTGGGCGGCAAGTGAAGTCCCATCCAAGATCATGAAAAACTAGCAATCTTCGAGCCGAATGCTCAATGAACAAGCGTTGAGCTTGGCGATAGGTGAAGGTCCGCTCTGATTGAGTGACATCGTTTATCCAGTTGGCAAAGTTTGACCATCCTCCATGAAATCGTTTCAAAGCACTCTCTTGCATTTCTGCAACGCGTCGCGATACCCATACACCGTGCTTGGAGACACGGATATAATCCGCATCGAAATCCAACTTCTGGAGACGCCGAGATCGGTTCTCGGGAGTCACACAAAATGTGACACAGTCTGGGTGATAATCGGCTCGACATGATGCGCAATGGGCCACGAACACGTCAGCCTGGACCCATGCAAGCTGTGAAGTTAAAAGCCAGATAGTATGCGGTTTCTCCCGGCGGCGAAGAGTTGGTGCCAAGTTGAGGTCCCCTACGGGACAGAAGACGCAAAAGAGATGCTTGGTGACCAATATGACAGGAAGAGCAGGAAACAACGATCGCGGATCTTGCATGCCTTCTGAGAAGTCAGCTGGATAAAATCCGAGCATGCCCAGAATCCCGGTCAGATCACTGGTGAGTTGCGCGGAATAACGGGCACTGCGATCGAGTTCAGGGACCAGAGATGCTATGTCATCATCGGCGGGTTTGAGAGCCCCACGAAAGATCGATTGAATGCTTTTAATCCAAGCGGTGCGATTAGGTTGGCGAGGCTGTCTTTGTTGATTTAAGTGAAGCCTCAGCAAGGGGTAAACAGAGATCAGCAGAACGAGAGTTGAGAAAGCTTTGTCAAGTAAGAGGTCTGCAGGCAGGAAGACCTGTAGGATGAAGATTAGGTCTCGGACAGTGGGTGCCATAATGAGTGTTGCTCGATTTCACGCAACGACCCTTATAAAAGGCCAAAGATGGATAGGGATTTGTTCGTTATCTCAATTCTTTGCAAAAGCTTGGCACGCATGGTAACATTACAGGAGACGATGTAAGAAACTATGAATATCTAACGGCGCGTGCGTTTCCGAGTGTGCTTGCGAGCCGGACTGGGAGAACGGGTGTGGCTGCGGCTGGGAGACAGAGAGATCTCACGTGCAGTCCTTGTGCTCTTGAGCGCAGGTGCAAGACGATCCTTGAACATCTTAGTCTTGAGCCGTCCGATGTGCTCATTCTCCTTGCCATCGCTCACAACCCACTCTTCAATCTCCGCATCGGAACAGGTAACATCCGGATTAAAGTAGCGTGCAATGTCATCAGTATTTGAGGTCTTTAACCCAAAAACCAGCAAGGCAAAGGATTTCTTGAAACGGACACCGGGCCAGAGGGCAGACTCTGCTGGTGCATCAGTATCCATAAGCATACAATTCAGGAACGCACTGATGGGCACCCGGTAGGCTGTGGTTCCCGCTTGCATCCCACTGAGGGCTGCGAAGATAGCGCTCTGGACTTTGTAACGCTCGAGAAGATCCGCAGCAGTCTTGCACTTCTTCCACTCATCTCCGCGATCGGGAATATCGGGGACGGTCAACTTGACCAGTGCGTAGAGCCAAGCCTCAAACTCGGGGCGCAGACGAGGGTCAGCATTTGCCACAAACGGATCCACAGATGTGTGGGTATCCGCAATGTGCTTGGGACCGTCGGAAAGAGTCCCTGTAAACACAGGCTAACGCCAGCACATCAGTATATGAATGTAATGCATCAGGCATGCAGATGTACCGCATTGGGAGGCAGATCGCCTGCTGGGATGTTCAGCAGAGCAGGCGGGCAGCCAGGGTCACCATTGCCACCCATATGATCCGTCTCTGCATCTACAACACGTGACGCTGCAGCGAGCAAAGGTTCTCCGGACTGAAATCCGCACTTGTGTCAGTACATAGACCGTGCATGAAACAAACAAAAAACACACCGCAGGGCTCCAAAAGATGTCGCAATTGAACAGATCCCCCTCTTGTCTCAGCTGGTACTGATCGACAATCTGAACTTTGATTCCTGGTGCCGCACCGTGCGAGATGGCGTCTACAGAACCAAGATGGATGGGCAGGGGTCCGTGGTCCGGAGCCGGCCGAAAGAAGCGCCCCCCACGAGCTATAGCTTGTGAGAATCTACAGTTGAGCAAAAGCAATCGATATCACCACATACCTTTGAGAGGAGAATCGTTCTTGAGAGCCTCGGGAAGCAGACTTGTGAGGTTGGCAATATGAGCGGTCCCCGTGCTGCAGCGGGTCACGGACACCTTATGCTGGTCCACATACACTTGGTCGATGGGCTGCTTGAGGGAGTCAAACAGATTAACTCGAACAAGAACTGAAAATAAGTCAGAAGAGATTCTAAGCAAAAAGATGAGTAGACGCACCGGGGACCTGTTCCATGATGTTCTCGTTTCTGCGCTCAAAGCCCTCTGTATCCGATTCAGTCACGCTTGGTGCAGGCGTAGGGGCCAAGGATTCGGATTCAGTTTCTTCACCCTCGTTTTCTGTAGGAAGCGGTCAGACATTGCCCAGCACGAGCAACAGAACACGTACGCTCGTCAGCATCCTGCTTCTTGCTGACCATCTTCTTGTCGTGAGCAATGAGACGAGCTGGATGAAGACGAAGACTCCGTGGAGGGGGATCAACTGTTGTACTGGCGTCGAGCAACTTCTTGTGAGCGCTGAAAGGAAGGTAGGATACTCGCTCGCCCGAAACACAACAACGCACCCCTTTTCTGGCACCACGGGTCCCTGCTCCTCTGCGAGAACTTCATCTTCCTTGTCCGCACTCGTCTTCTCTGGGACGGGGTTAATGCGGTACGCAAGAAGGCTCTCGAAGCAAGCATCATCAGCGAAGCGGGGAAGGGTCTTGTGGATGGCGTTCCGGAGATCCTGCTTGCGTTTGACATTCGAAGGAATCTCCATCACATTGGCGATGTGACGAAGCTCGGCCACAAGCTTGTTGGGCCATGTGAGGTCGGTGAGTGAGAGAGGGAGATGAGTGTTGCCGCAGGGTGCCAGAGCGGGCTCCATGGTCACAAGAGAATCAGAATAAGAGGGTGAGGTTTATATGATAACTCACCTTGTTCTACTCCTATTATCCCCCTATCTATCCATCCCCTGTTGCCCAAAATCCTAGCTGTGGCGTGCCAAAAACAGCGCTGACCGTTGGTACCCGACGGTGATTGGTGGATAAAGTCGCGATAGCGTAGCACGTGCAGATAAGAGCTGGGCGCGGCGAACCACAGCCAGTGCCAGCGCTGACCGGTCATTCCCAGTGGCCCTTGTTGGCTGTGCCAGGCAGCGCACGACGCTGGCCGCCAGTGGTGATTGGCAGATAGTCCGTGGAGATGAGGAGATTGGAATTAAATAGAGGTCCGATGCATTGCGGCGAAAGCCAGTAGCAACCAGTGGTTGACGGTGGCTCGTAGTGGGCGGAAGGAGAGTCAAGCCAGCGGGAACCGGTGGTAATTGACAGGTCATCACTGGCGGCCATCACCGGGTATTGGATTGCGTCGCAATCCGATGGCCACCAGTAACCATCGGTGGCCAACGGTGGCCGCCAGTGGTCTTTCCAGTGATGGGCATATGACTCGTTTTGAGCGCAACAGAGTGTAGATTAGGTATCTAGACTGGACATAAGAAAAGATAATGATTGGTAATCCCCACGTGATCTGTCTTTGTTGATATCTACCAAAATAGCTTGATGCATTGGAGGAACATGGCCGGAAATTCGTTGAAGACATGCGTCGAGCCGCAGACATAGTTGAAGGTCAACTTGGTAATGTCGAGGGCTCCCAGATCCTTCTGCGCAGTCTTAAAAGGTGGAAGATCGGGAATGACGTAGGTAAATTTGTTACTGACTTCCGGCACTCAAACGAGACTGGACGTGTGAAGCGGTCGGTCTGGGGGATCAATGGGAATGCAGCCGAAAGGCGCTACAGCAATAATACCATGGGCGCCAGTCAATCTTGATCGTAACAATTATTTATCTTGTAATTGATCTTATCTATTTCTTATCCACACTCTGTTGTGCTCAAAACGCACAAGTCCTCGCGACGATGACACTGTATAGGGTACAAATCGCGCGGGAAAGCCGCCCATCAGGGATGTGTCATCATCACGTGTTGCGCGACGGTATAGGGTCAATAGTGTTTTCTGGTCCAGTCACAAAGCGTCAGGAATAGTGACGCAGGCAGGTGATCAGTGATCAATCTTTTGTGCGAAAATCATCATGGCGGGTAACGACTACCGTAGTCATCAGCTTATAAATATCTGATGGACATTGATTTCTTCCTTCGCAGCTTTCAAGCTCAAGGTTTGGCGGTCAAGAGCATCTGGGGAAGTGTGGCACTCTGTGAACAGCAGGTTTTATGGTGACTGCTGGCTTGATTCTGCAATGTGCGCTCACTCAGTTCATAATCACTGGGGGTTCAGTCTGTTCCAAATATTAAGCATTCACTGGCCTCTTGATCGTCACTCGTAAAGCTGATGAACGATGTGAACGGATGAGCGGATGAACGACCTAGACTAAGAATTGAGTTGCCCCTGCTGGACACGTAAAGCCCGGTACTCGGAGAGCTGACTCCCGATCACATGATCGCGATGCAAAAACATGCGACAGTTTTGTAGTATGCAGACTACTTACAAGTTATCCGTGGAGACATATATCCGTGCAAAAGAAAAGGGGATGTGAACTATCTACGACTGTTTCTTCCCTACCCCACTCCTAAATATCTTACCGAGCTTGACCAACCCAAATTCTCTCGAGAACGGGACATCCTGGTGGAGTGAGCAGTCAAAATCTGCGGCATTCCAAGTCAGATGGACGACACGCACAAACGCCGTCCGCCACAGGAACGTATCGATGAACCAGCAGAGACCCGTGAAGCTGCCTTTCCAGATCCACGCTTTGAGGTGTGAGCGCAGAGTCTGCGAGACGATCGATCGAGCATAGACGTCCGCAGGCATAGCTCCCTCTGCAGGATCGAGGGTGAGCCAGGGAGATTTCTAGCTGACGAGTGATGGACGCACTCTGGGACCGCCCAGCGCGGAACCTGAGCAGGTGTTCCGCGATGGGTGCGTAGAGCGACGTCGGTTTCGTCGGAGGCGGTTTGTCTGAGATGTGGCTCTGCACACCGCCAGTCACGATCTGGAATAGTCAGGATCGGGTAGGAGTGTGTTCTAGACGACGATGCAGACCGTGGAGACCTGCACACTTGACACCCTGGGTAAGTATGCACAGGCGGGAGGAGCGACAAACGAGCGACGACGCACTTGAATGGAGCCAGCTCGATCCTCAGTGTGTTCCCGTACGCATGGAGCGCGGCTTTGGACGCGTTGTAGGCGCTGCCGAACGGATACGGCATGACGCCCGCAATGCTGCCGATGTTGACTATCCGGCCGTCCCCACTGGCCATGAGTAGAGGCAGAAACTCGTTGACCATGCGGATGACACCGAACAAGTTGACCTCGAAGACGGACTTGACTTGGTCGATCTCAAGGTCTGTTGCTGGGACGGAGCAGCCTGGGGCCCCGGATGAGCATGCGATGAGGACTTCAGGGAGAGAGATGGGACTCGCTCAGGCCGCTGGGAATGGGTCAGCGCTCTGGTACGGCGCAGGGGGCAAGGACTGACGCGTTGTTGACCAGTATGTCCAGCACCCCTCCAGTAGCCGACGCAACGTGCTCCCTGCACTTCCGAATAGACTCCGCATCCGTCACCTCGAGTCTGACGGTCTCTAGCCCCGGAGCAGCAGCTGCGATTTGCGCGAGCACCTCTGCGCGGCGCGCGGTCGCGAAGACCCGCAAGCCTGGTGGGCATGAGCGTCGACAGGGAGGGACAGAGCGCGCGCAGATGTGCGCACCTTTCGCAAGGTACTCCTTCGCCATCTCGAATCCTATTCCACCTGGCGTGCATCTTGACTGCTTGTCATTGGACCATCGCAAGGTGCGTGCAGGAGGGGACCTTACCCAGTGATGAGGACGGTCTTCACGCGTGTCTGGTCTGGGCTTGTCATGTTGCGGGAGAGGGTGTGAGACGACCAGTGTAGTTTCCGCAGTGCTCTTTATACTCGAGCGCTCCGGAATGCTCACGGATGAACGGTACGGTCGGATACGAAGCACCGATTAACCGCATTAGATTGATGGGCGGCATAAACACAGTCACGTGGGTGTAGTACACGTCTAAGTTAGGCATTATTTAATTTAGAGGGTCTACTCTCTACCACGAACCCTTGATCAGATCTGCGCCCCGCTCCCCGATGAAGTACGCAGCTGCCTGAGTATGGGCGGCCGGGATGTACGGCTACAATGTTTCGTGTCAATGCTGAGCCGCATCGGCGTCATATAACGACTCACTGTGACAGACAGATCAATGACGCGCAGTCCCTTGAGGCCCTTGACCTTCAGATCCGGATCCACGACGCCCCAGTCCGCGCCGACGGGCGACATGCTCGCCGTGCCAGACGGATGGTACACCGTGGCCGCACCGTTGCGCGCGTACGTATCGATCTCCGCATCCGTGCTCGACGCGTTGACGCCCAGCGGAGTGATGATGTACCCCTTCCACGCGGGCGCAGCGACGAACCGCAGCGCGGCGCGGACCGCCTCCCGGGCGACAATGCGGTCGACCTGCTCGCCGAGCAGATTCGGGTTGATGAGCGGCGACGCGAGCGGGTCGCTGCTGTTCAGCGTGACGGAACCCCGCGAGTGCGGGGACACGACCGCCATCGCGATGCTCATTCCGTTCGTGTTATCCGCGCGCGGCGCCATGTATCCGTTCGAGATGAGGAACTCGTAGTGCGGCGTATTGGGGCCCGCGGACGCGTCGGGGAATCCCGCCAACGAGGCATTGGGGACCCGGAACCAGCCGATTTGACTCATCACGGTGTCCACCAGCGGTCCCGTATGGGATGCATTCCATTCAGCGAGTTGCTGTGCGGCAAGCGTCGCGTTTCGCTGCGCCGTATCCCGTGTAGCCGTCGAGTTCACGACAAACTCGAGCGACAGAGCCACGTGGTCGGTCATATTCTGCCCGACTGATGGCAGATGATGCAATGGCGTGATGCCCAAGCTTTTCAAGGCGGAACTGTTCCCGATGCCCGAGTGCAGCAGGATGTGCGGGGTTCCAATGCTTCCGGCGGACAGAATGAGCTCCTTTCGTGCGGTCACCGACATTATTTTTCCTGCATCGAGAATTCAATGAGTGACAACCCCGTTTCCAACCAGGATCACGTGAGCAAAGAGCACACACCATTCTGCACGAACTGGGCAGACTTGAATTCGTTTGCTCGGGTCGAGTTGATGGAGAGCACCTGGGCACCGATAACCACATGTAGATTCGGTCGAGACATGAATTCAGTCGCCAGATACGAGGTTGCCGAGCTGCTCCTCGATCCATTGTTGATCGTAGCCTGTGTCCATCCTGTTTTGCAGAATCAGTCTCTGCAGACTGATCCCACAGTGATAAAACACCCACCCATGCCAAGAGGGGAGCCGGAGTTCATGTCGCGGTTGAACGGAAATTCTTCTGACAGTTGAGCCGTGGTCTGGATGACTCGGGTGTCAATTGGAGACGGATAACCAGCGAGGGACACGGAGTTGATGCCCTTGTAACCGTGCACCGAGGGATCATAGTGCCCACTGCTGCTCTGATTCGTCGGGCGCGTGAAATCCTCGTTCTGTAGCAACTCGTCGGATGGAAACCGTCGGGCAACTCGCAACTCAGCTGACCTTCCGCATGTATGGAACGAGCCTGTCCCAGGACCAGCCCTTGTCTCCGGTGACAGCCGCGAAGCGATCAAAGTCTTCCCGGGATCCACGGGTGTAGGCCATGTAATCTGTTATCGCATCATGTGATTATCAGTCGTTCCGCTCGGGAGTAGAAGCGACTTGCTGACTGCACTCGAGCCACCGAGGCCATGCCCGCGAGGATAGGCAATCGCACGACCGCCGAGTCCACTCTGGGCTGTGGTTGTGTAGTTCCAGACCTGTGGGGTGTCTAGTGCACTCGCTCGGGTGCAGTAGAATGGAACCGTGATCTCAAGCACATCCGCATTCCTATGCATCAAATCAGGCCGCTGTGGATTCTGCTGGGAGTGAAGGGAACGCACGATCCCCCTGCTTCGAGGAGGAGCACAGACCACTTGGGGTTCTCGCTCAGGCGGTTCGCAACGACGTTGCCTGCCGTTCCACCTGCGGGAATAAACAACGTTTCAGTACAGCGCCCAAGAACAAAAAAAATGCGCACCGCCAACGACAACAAAGTCGAAGTGCACGCCTGAGCTGAGCAGCGCAGTCGCGTCGCCGACCATGGCGGCGTGGACGCGAGCGAGAAGAGTGAAGAGGACGAGGGACTGGAGCGGAAACATCGTTGAAGTTGAAAACCTGCAACCCGTTTGGGCGTTTAAATACTCGCACTCGAGCGGTATTTTTGGAAGCAGGCATCTTAAAGCAATATGTCCAAGCGAGTTACTATCATCGCTGCTCTACTGGTCGGTGGGTGGGATCGGTGTTATCCTGCCTCTAGTCTCGCTCCAATGATGTCACTAGGATTATGCAGTGTCCAGCAGTGTCGACGGGACCCACCCGGGAAGGACCCGGACCCCGACAGCGCGGTGCGACCGCCACAGCGCGCCTCACCTCGTCCGGACATCGGCTTCTCCTGCTTATTACGCAGCTCGCCAACCCTTGACCTGCTGAGCGCGTCCATTGGCCACGGACACCCTCCGGGTTCCTCCCGACGCCTTCAGGTAATGGGCCTTAGGCCGTTGCCAAGGGGGCGCTCCACAATTGAGACTTCGCTGTTAACTGCGATTTTCCGGTCACCCACTCGTGTCATGATGCCCCGTCTCCGTCTTGTCACTGTGCTTTGTGATGTCTACGTAGATCGGCCTCATGATCCTGAGCCTGCCCGCTGGACCTGGTGCACATGCACAACGTGCTTCGTCGCCGTGCTCGTTTCCAAATCGTCGCTCTCGTGACAGGGACACGGAGGAAATAGGCCCGTAGGCACTCCCATCAGGTGTAGCCCGGGCTATAGGCTGGATCCACCGTCTGCAATCATGGCGATGCAAATCAAAACTTTCACGAGCCCCGCCTGGCTGGTGTCCCGACATCCCCCCCCCTCATTTCGATCTTTCGCCTCGAGAAAAAGAGGGGAGACTTTCTCATTTTGAGGACGATGACGTACTACCGACCGCTTGGACCGCCCAACCCGGTCGCAACCGAGCGGACCCGACGGTGGCAGTGTCGCCATCAACTGTCGCCCACCGCTGCTGGATTAGATTTTTGAGCGCATGAGGAAGACTGGGGACTGCGACCTGGGCCAGGACATAGTTCTATTGGAATATGAACCTACTTCCAAACAGACAGCGGTTTGATGCACCAAACGGTCCAGGAGGTCCAGATGATGACAGCCAACCGAAGCAATCACAACATTGGTATTTATTCCAGGGGTGGGTGAGAGAATAGAATATAGCATGTCTCTTGAGCCCGATTCTATAACGATTTCATCCCTCATAAGCTTGTGATGTTCGGCAACAGAGTGTGACAGCCCTGACCCCTTCGAGCGTTGTTGCTTTAGGCAGCCTCACATATCGACTACCATGCTGTGGCAGTCCATTTTAGCGATCCATGCGTTCCAACTAGTATTCTGATGCGGACGTACGCCTCTTAAGTGATCGAGCTCTTACATGGTCCACGTTGTGGCAAACCTAATTACTTAGTCGGCGTAGAACTTGGATTAATTTATTAGGTTGATCGTGATACACACTCTATTCTTATTCTTTCAACAGTCGGAAATTCCCTGCCAGTTCTCAAGAATGATTTCTACGTTCAAGGGGACATACTTGAACGCGATCACGTGAGTAATATAAGGTCACTGAGTTGATATCAGATGTTACATATACTACTACTACTACTGCCAGGAACCCTTGATCAGATCCGCACCCCTTTCTCCAATCAAGTACGCAGCGGCCTGAGTATGAGCGGCCGGAATATACGGCTACGGAGTTTCGTGTCAACGACTAATCATGTTGGCGAGCTCAGAGCAAGACCCACCGTGACAGACAAATCAATGACCCGCAGGCCCCTCAGTCCCTTCACTTTCAGATCCGGATCCACGACACCCCAGTCTGCACCGACGGGCGACATGCTCGCCGATCCGGCCGGATGATACACCGTCCCCGCCGAACTCTGCACAAACGCGTCGATCTCCGCGTCAGTACTGGACGCATTGACACCCAGCGGGGAAATGATGTACCCCTTCCATGCGGGCGCAGCCGCGAACCGCAGCGCCGCGCGGATGGCCTCCCGCATGACGATCCGGTCGACCTGCTCGCCGAGCAGATTCGGATTGATGACGGGTGCCGCGAGGGGGTTGGTGCTGTTCAGTGTGACCGAGCCGCGCGACAGCGGGGACACGAGTGCGGTGGTGATGCTCATGCCGTTGAGATTCTCCGGCTGTGGGGCCAGGAATCCGTTGGATATGATGAACTCGTAGTGCGGCGTGTTGGGGCCCGCGGAGGCGTCGGGGAAGCCCTGCAAGAGAGCGTCGGGCACTCGGAGCCACCCAATGTGACTTGTCACGGTGTCTACCAATGGCCCCGTGCGGGATGAAGTCCACTGCGCGAGCTGCTGTGCAGCAAGCGTCGAGTTGCGCCCGGCAGCCTCCCAAGTATTACTCGAGTTGACTGAGAACCCGAAGGGCAGCAGCGCGTGATCGCTGAGGTTCTGCCCAACAGAGGGGAGGTTGTGCAGTGGTTTGATTCCCAACGTGCGCAAAGTTGAACTGTTCCCGATGCCGGAATGCAGCAGGATATTAGGAGTGCCGATGCTTCCGGCAGACAGGATGAGCTCCTTGCGCGCAGTCACGGTCATTATTTTCCCTGCATCGTGCATAAGCCAAAGTGTGCTTCTCAAAGGTCGTCGCGCGACAAGAGAATACACACCCTTCTGCACGAAACTAGCAGCCTTGAATTCGTTCGGCCCCGTCGAAAGAATTGAGAGCACCTGAGCATTCAAAATCACGTGTAGATTTGGACGAGATACGAATTGTGGCCCGAGATATGAGGTTGCAGAGCTGCTCCTCGATCCATTCTTGATGGTAGCCTGTGTCCATCCTGGTCACAAATGAGTTTGTGTAGAACAATTCTCCAGAGATCAAGCACACACCGATCCCAAGAGGAGACCCAGAGTTCATGTCGCGGTTGAACGGAAACTCTCCGGACAACTGAGCTGTGGTCTGGATGATGCGATCGTCAATCGGAGTCGGAAAGCCGGAAAGAGACACAGTGTTGATGCCCTGGTAACCATGGACCGAGGGGTCGTAGTGTCCGCGGTCGCTGCGGTTCGTTGGAGTGGTGAAATTTTCGTTCTGTGCGCGCTTCAAGTCCATGAAAATGGTGGGTGAAGCCGGGCTAACCTTTCGCATGTACGGAACGAGTTTATCCCAAGACCAGCCTTGGTCCCCAGTGACGGTTGCAAATCGATCAAAATCCTCTGCAGATCCACGGGTGTACACCATGTAATCTGTAAACGGATCACATCAGTTTCGCTAGAATCGCTATGAAATAGAAGCGACTTGCTGACTGAGCTCGAGCCACCGAGGACATGGCCTCGAGGATAGGCAATCGCCCGCCCACCAAGCCCACTCTGAGCCGTTGTGGTGTAGTTCCAGTCTTGTGGAGTGTCTGGAGTGGCGCGAGTGCAGTAGAATGGAACGATGATGTCAAGCACATCCGCATTTCTAGGCACCAAATCAGGTCATTGTGGATCCCCCAAGAGTGACGAGCACGCACGATCCTCCCGCCTCCAAGACGAGCACCGACCACTTCGGGTTCTCGCTCAAGCGGTTGGCGACAACGTTGCCCGCTGTGCCACCTGCAGTGAAAACATCTCAGCAACATGTTAGATCGACCGGGAGATGATTGCGGACCCCCGACGACCACAAAATCGAAGTGGAGCCCAGAACTGAGCAGTGCACTCGCATCGTCGACGATGACTGCGTAGACGCGAGCGATCGGAACGCAGAGGAGGAGGAGGGACGGGAGCCAAGACATCGGTCGTCAGATCCTGGCATTCGTGCGACGACTTTAATACTGGTATTCTTAGACAGAATTTTGTTGGTCAGTGACCGGCCTCTAGCCCCATTCTGTTGTCGGCCATACAAGTGCTCTCTCCGCCGCTATTCCCGCTCTGATTAGCTCGCAGGAAATATAGACCGGACGTGCAACGCATCATCCGACTCTCGGCCTGCTAGTCGCCGCCAGGAACTCGCCGCTGCTTGACGTGCTGAGTGCGATCCCACAGGCCACGGGGCTGGACCTGGAGCAACGTCCGGATTATCGACGAGGACGGTGTCCCCGGCGGGTTTCAGGCCAGTCTTTGATACTCCACTAATGCATTTCCATGATGCCCAGCGACACGTTCGCCGAATGTGACAGGATGAATAGCGTGTGAGTCTCGAGATTGAATGAGTGAGCGACTTGGACAGACTTCGTCGCGTGGCGGCAGACATCAACCATGCTCACGCTCTGTCCATCCCGACAAGTCGTGGGGTCAGATGGGAACTTACACAGGGATGAATCCTGCGCAGCCGAGTCACTGCCACACGATGCATTCGGGCCGATTATGTACCTGCCGCGCCCGTCGAGTTGAATGGCAACTTGCAAGGCGTTATCGCAGGTGGAGCTGGATGGTGCATGCTCAAGTGTTTCTCGGAACGTTTAGTCAATATTTATTGTGGGAGTTACAAGCACAATTCGCTTGATTACGCGAACAGCGTACAGCGTAGGATCCACACAAAAAGTTTATTCGCGAATTCCTTATATCTTCAGAATCAGAACCAGCAGTCCGATCTCCACACCCGCGACTACCGTCGCGACAGCCAGAACGATCCACCCCGCCGTGACGAACGGTCGTCCAAACACCCGCGAGCTGTCCTGGCCCTTGGTCACAAGCGCCTTGGGATAGCGCCGGGTCGAATCCGAGTGCTCGGGCTTATCGGTGTCGGCAAAGTCGTGCCGCGAGTGGCGCGCCCGCAGGAACGCCAGCACATACAGCGAGGCGCCGAGGATCGCGAATAAGAGTCCTACTATGTAATGGATCGCGTGTGGGTGACATGGGGGTACGAGAAAGCACGCGAGGGCTTACTGCGGTGGAAGCGCGAGTCGAAGAGGCGCAGGATCGTCAATGAGTATCCGAGATTGCTGAGGGCCGTGCGTCCGTAGGCTCCATGGAAGGTGCGTTGACGGGCTCTGAGCTCCACGAGCTCGGTGAGGTCGGCGACTTCGAAGGAGGCTTGGCGGTGGCCTCTGATTTGGTGGTCAGTTATAGTTGTGGATGGCGTATGGAACCAGACCGACCGATACAGATGTTGCGGGTGGCTCATGATAAGTGACTTGAGCAGGATTTCTCAAATGTGGAATCCTCGTTGAAGTAGTGTTCTCGTGAAAGTAACCGCCGCAGGACGCGCGCAGGCGGTCATAGAGTGAGGAGAAGTGCCCGGGCACGATCAGCGGAGGTTTCCTTTTTGGGACACGGCAACAACTTTCCCTCCCGCTCTTCGCCAAATCCCTCAGCAGGTTTTCTGGCTGCGCAGGCTCCTTGCCATTGCCAGTCAACGCGACGACACGTGGGCCCTTGCAAGCTAAGGAAGCCTGAAGGATTGTCCAGGCCTCACGACTTTGTCTGTGGTTTGAGTATCCTGTTTTGACACGATGCTGGCTGCGTCCGTCGGGCTGTTTCTGGGGCAGACGATGCGGGCAGCTTCATTGAGACCGTGTGTGCCTCCTTTTCTTGTCGATACTTTGGTGCCCATTCCATTGCAGCTCGGTGTTGCCCGTCTCCCGCGCGCTTCGTAGTGGTCCTGCCCCATGGTTCGCACATTTGGTCGGCGTTCTCGTCATTCCAAACTCATGCGCCTTCCAGTGTCCCCTTCAATCCGCTCTTTCGTTCTCTCTCCACGAGCATACTTTCCAGGCGTTCTGTGAGTCGATACCGACCGCGAGAGCAGTGCGCTCATTTCATCCAAAGCTACAACCTCCCTTCCGACGGCAGTCGACGCGATGGAACTCGAGCGTTGCTTCTGAAGCCGCTGCCAGCACTCCCTCACCCGGGCTCATTCCAATCGACCAACTGACTCCCGAGCTAGCGGACGTCGTCGCAGCGGTGCCACCACTACAGCACGGCGACTTTGCTGCGCTCGGCCTCTGCCACTGGACGCCCCCCGGCCTGGTTCAGTACTCGACCGAACTGATGCATCTCGCGACGGGGTTCAACTGGTTCTGGACCATAGTCGCCACGACCGTCTTCTGGCGGCTGGTCATCTTTCCGCTCATCGCCATCAGCCAGAAACACTCGTCCCGGATGCGCACGATCCAGCCGCAGCTGGACGTGATCATGGCGAAGGTGACTGAGGCACGCGCGACCGGCGACACGCTCGCGATGCAGAAAGCGTCGCAGGCGGGAGCGAAGCTGCGAGCGAGTGTGGGCGCCAGCCTGTTCGGGCTGTCGGCTGGTCTCTTCCAACTGCCGGTCTCGATTGGCATGTTCTTTGGTTTCAAGAGGATGTGCGAGCTGCCGGTGCCCCAACTGACGGACAGCGGAATGCCATTCCTGACCGACCTGACCACGGCGGATCCGACGCACATCCTTCCAATTGCAGTGGTCGGGGCTGGGAACATCATGATCATGGTATGTGCCAGACCTGTATTTTCGTAATACACTCACCGCCCGGTAGATGTCCGCCCGCGACATAGATATGGTTGCGAACCCGAGGATGGGACATATCATGAACGGATTGCGACTGCTATCCATGGTCTCTCTCGTCTGGTTTTTGAATCTCCCCTCGGTCGGTTTCTCACAGTTCCCAAGCAACGACTGCTCATCCTCCTCCAGGGACTGCTCTTGAGCATGCTCGTGACCTCATGCTCGATCATGCTGCAGAACAGACTTCTGCGGGTGGATCCGTTCCGGAAACTGCTGGGACTACCCCCATGGTGTCCCCCTGTCGGTGGTGTCGGAAAGCTGCCCACGCTGCTTGAGACAGCCAAGTTCGTGTCCGGATCCGACGGGGCTGCGACTGCGCCTGCGGTAGCCCCCAAGGCTTACATGCCCCCGCCCCGGCCGATGACCCCCACACCCATCCCGAGGGCTTCTTCGTCGCAGCCGGCGTCTAGTCTCTTCGAGACGCCCGTCGCTCCGGCACCGACTCCTCGCGCCAAGGCCAGGAAAGCAAAAAGAAAGAGC
This sequence comes from Mycena citricolor, assembly GCA_963692855.1. NCBI lineage: Eukaryota > Fungi > Basidiomycota > Agaricomycetes > Agaricales > Mycenaceae > Mycena > Mycena citricolor. The sequence goes on from CAVNYO010000172.1 coordinate 148,570, forward strand.
ACATAGACAACTTGTTTTACCCTAATATCGATGCTCTGGTAATTTAAAAAGGGCCACCCCGTCTCTGAACAAACATTTCCTTGAGCGTCGACAGGCTGGAGTGTGACCACAGTGGTCAGCTTGGCGGGTGCGGTGCTTATTGATCCGTGAGTCGAGCCATCGCGGCAAAAGTGCTGTAGTGCGGTCTCTCGTAGACTAGTAACTCCCTGCGAATCGGCCGGATACGATCCGCTGGCAGCTCTTCGCTGTTTCTGCTAGCCTGAACCAAACGGTGATCACTTTCTTGGGCTCGAATCCTGACTAATGACTCACTGACACCTCGCGGAGTGAAGAATGTTGCACAGGCGAGTGACTGCACCAACCAATAAGCTCCTGGATGTGCTTTGCGTCACACAATTTAGCAGCATATAGGGCGCTCGCTAGTTGAGTGCGGACAGTGAACTCATCTGCATAAGACTCGCTTCCACCCACTTCAGTCCTTTTAGCCGAGTCTCGTCCAAGCATGGGGAGCTTCATAGGCTGCATACATGTAGGCCGTAAGCAGAATCATTGACGATGTACGCGTGTGCAAAAGGGCGTTTCGTATATTGCGGCCTTGCAGGCGGCGGTTGAGTATAGAAAAGCGAGAGACCAATAAAGCAGAGGCGATTGAACCACCCTACGCCCGCGGCCAATGCAACGTTCCACAGCAGATGTATTTTCGCTATGGCAACATATATCGAAATCACAGGTAGGCCGTGTCGACCCACGCGTGGCTGCCCAAGGTATCCTGGATCGTGTATCCGGTGGGGGACGACAGCTTCTTCGAGAACGATGCCCGGGTTCCAGAGGCTCCGGACCCAGAGCTCTTGTACTCTGCGAAGAGGACGTGGGCGGTGTTGGGCGTCGCCGCACTCCACTCCGACCAACCCGCGCCATTGATGTGCGCGCCCATGTTCGTGTTGGTGAAGACAACGCTGCGCGGGGGTCAGGGTGAAAACACAGCGGGGAGAAAGCTACACACCGAGCGTACTGCGACCACGGACGGCCGAGATAGACCTGGCCAGTCAGCGAGCCGGCACCCGACGCGGTCGTCAGAGTAGCCTGGTTGATCACGTCTGGAAGAACAGTCAGCGAACCGGACAAAGAAAGACTAGGTACCAGACACGTACAAATGCCGTCGGTGGAGCTCGACGGTCCGTGTGCGGTGATATGGCCGGCGCCGTTCGAGGCGATGGTGCAGCTCTGGAAGAACGCAAACGCGTGCTGTCCGAAGATAAAGTCGACGGCACCCTGGATGAAGCTGTGTCCGTAGTACTGCGTGCCGCTCTCTGCCCGGATGGTGTCCTGGTACCCGTAGAAACCGACAGCGTAGTACCCGTTGTTGCTGCCCATCGCGCTGATGGCGAGCGCCTGCGAGCCCTTGCCGAAAGTGTTCTTGACGTTCACGTTGTAGAGCGCGAAGTTGTCCTTGTGCACCCGCAGCGTGGCGCTGAGATCGTCGCTGCCGGCCGTGCCCGCGGAGAGGGAATTTTGAATGTTGACCACGTTCGAGTTGTAGTCAGCAGTGTTTGTGGTGTATCCGTAGATCTGGGTCCCCGCATTCAGTGACGATAGTACGGCGATATCAAATCACACGCACAGTGGTCATCCCAGCGCGGGTGATGAGCACCTGCTCGTTGTAGGTGCCAGCGTAGATAAAGATCGTGCGCGCAGAGCTGTCGTTCGGCAGCGCCGCAACCGCCGCCGAGACCGTCTTGTACACTCCGCTGCCGCCAGCCGGATTCACGACCAGGGCGCCCGACGGGGGGCTCGTGCGCGACGCGCGCTTCTCGAGCGTCGGCGACGCCGCAGAGAAGAGGGTCGAAAAGACGAGCGCGGCGAGCGCGAGGAGCGATGGGAACGAAAGTGGCGTCCGGGCGTACATGATAGCGAGCGGTACAGAGAAACCAATTCCCTGCTTCCTCCGATTATATGATGTCTCGTACGGGTGCTGAAGGCAGATTTTCGGACGCGCTCGAGGCCCGGCGCGATATTATTGGGTGGCAGGCTGCACGTGGGCGAGATACCCGACGGGCATTGGGCCCCCAATGTGATGGATGCAAGTCGCTCTTGGGCCGAGGATGAAGAAGCTCGCTGCAATTTGTCGATGGGGATTATCCGTCCCGGTTGCCCAGGGCTATATCCAGAGTTTCTCCCATGCGACAGCACCTCGGACCCGTGAATGAGCGTGATGTATTGCACGTCGATAGGGCGCCGACCATGGTGGGGTTGACGAATGAGTGTCAGATGCTGTGATCAGGAGGTAAATCACGCGATATGGGCGGACAAGGTCAGCTAGAGTCAGCCAGAGTCAGCTTCCCTTGGACGAAAAGCGGGAATGATGATACAGCCCGGGAGACGATCACGTCCTCCTTGTGACAGTGTTCATCGTAGACACATGCGGAGGCTTCCACAACTCGCGTAGCGAGAAAAAACATGCTCAAGTTGGAACTGTTGACCAAGTCATGCTGGACAATCCTTACTTTCGTCACGCGTGTCACACTCCTACTCCGGCAGACTACGGCACGCCACGGTAATGTTGAGTGTTCACCGGACACAGTTCTTGTCACGAGGGCAACAAGATCTGAATCGGGTGTCCTAGTGATGCCACGCGAGCATGACGTCACATTGTCCATCGAAACTCTATCGCCAGGGCATCACGGCTCACATGCGTTCCCAGAAGAGGTAGATTACCTTTCAGGGACTTCTTACGGCAGGGCACACCATCCAACTCAACCATGCACCCTCAAGTCAACTGTGCTGAGAGGCTGAAAACGATGGCGCGAACAGTGCACAGTGTTACGCGCAAGTGCTGTGAGAGGTGCATGCAGCAATAACGGGCTAGACGAGGGAGCCCCATCATTGATGGACCCGATTGCGATCTTATTACCCCCGTGGTGGAACTTTCATCGTTGGCAGCAGTTGGCGGGTGACAGACTGGGACTTGCGACGATAGCGGGTTCAATGTAAGCCCAGGACATCGAGCATCCCGCCAAGACAGAAAGCAACATATGGAGCTTCATGGATCAGCCCTTACTGCACTGGGCGCGGTTCCATCTCCGACAAGCGAATGTAACGAGCGTGTGCGCTTTCCATAAGCGCAGTCACCGCTGCGAATTCATGCACATTACACCGGTCTCCCCCCAAAAAATTGAGAAGAGTCAAAGAAATTGTGGGTGTGGAGACGATGAGTCTATGTATATTGGTTGGCACGCCTTTTGGGGATAAGCGGTCAAAGAGCACCAACACCCGTTTGAGAGTCAGGTGTACAGACGAGGCAGTCTATCTATCGTCTTTCTAAGTGAAGAACAGGACGGATTATGGGCTTGTGCCCTGGATTGAAGGATGCTGATCGGCCATAGCTGGTCCGGCGGTGACATAGATTACAAGTCGGACAGAGAAGCAAATCCGCTAGGGTCCGCGCAAATTCGACGGTCGAACATTCATCCAACGGCGATCCTCATTTCGGCCTGCGATCTCTGCCACGGTGGGCATCTGTGGCCCATTATCACCACAGCGGCTGGTCTTTTCTTTACTCGACCAGATAATCAGACAGAATGCACGTCCGGCGGCCGTGTCGCCTCGGAAAGTACTCGGGGATCGTCAATCTGCAGGTTTTCATGGGACGTGTCATCTGTCGTCTGCGGTCTCGGTTTCGCTATCTGCGAATGATTTTGCGATGGTAGCTCACAGTCCCTGTCTGCAACCTGTTCATTTTTTTTTCACGGTGCAACCGGTCACACACCTCAGCATCTGTTGTCGCAGTTGGTGGTTCGATGTGGCACACCCATTGGTTGATAATTTCTGGGGAAACTTCCAATAATATGCATCGGATTATGCGTTGTTGGCGACCCGGAGGCCGAGAAGGAAAAGGAATCACATGAAAGCACTTGAACATCCTCGCAAATCCGCAGTCGGCTCCGAGTACTTTTTTGAGTGGGCTTGGCGGAAACTACCCCAGATGATAGCAGGGAACTTCCTTCATTATGTCTTCTGAAGAAGCTCCTTCTCCGACGCAAACTTGCGGCCTCGGAGTCAATTGAGATGTACTGCTCCCGGGGTCCCCTCATGTAGGAGGTTCGGAAGCAGCGCCCACTGTTGTTGTATGTACAGAACCTTTTTAATCTAATTACAGCATTACATCATCCTCACCGCGCCGCCCGCAGCAGTCCACCCATCTCGCGTGACTTATCGCTTGACCAGTGACCACAACACCTGACAGGGGCGATCGTTCAACACACCACAGTCGTTGGCTCCCTCCGACGTGCAAATCTTCCAGTTCATTCGAGCGTGGGGGGTAGCTTGGCAAGCGGCGCGTCAGAACTCGACAGACGACGCGTCATGCGGCAATGCAGTTGACGGCAACATATCGCTGGCGCGGCGCAATGCCCGTCGGATATCTCGCCCACCAGCATCTAGCAACCCAAAAATATCCGCCGGGCCTGGACAGGACCGATAATCTGCCTTGAGCTTCCGCAGTGGATCCCATAAATTTGGGGAGAGAAGATGGTGCTGGTTTCCAGTCCCACACTTCACCATGTACGCACGGACACCACTCTCCTTCCCCTCCCTCCTCGCGCTCGCTGCGCTCGTCTTCTCGACCCTCTTCGCTGCCGCGTCGCCGACTCTTCAAAAGCGCGCGTCGCGCACGAGCCCCCCGTCGGGTGCCCTGGTCGTGAACCCGGCTGGCGGCAGCGGTGTGTACACGACGGTGTCCGCGGCCGTCGCGGCGCTGCCCAACGACAGCTCTGCGCGCACGATCTTCGTCTATGCCGGCACGTACAACGAGCAGGTGTACATCACCCGCGCCGGGATGACCACCGTGCGTATCGCTCGATGTCGGTTTGGTACACAATGTGGCTGAATGCGGGTCCCAGATCTACGGATACACAACGAACACCGCCGATTACACCTCGAACGTTGTCAACATCCAGCACTCCCTCTCCGCGGCGGCGGCCGGCGGTGACGACCAGAGCGGCACCCTCCGGGTGCACAAGGACAACTTTGCGCTCTACAACGTGAACGTCAAGAACACCTTCGGTCAGGGCGCGCAGGCGATCGCCGTCAGCGCGTATGGCAGCAACCAGGGCTACTACGGCTGCGGACTGTATGGATACCAGGACACGCTCCTCGCTGAGAGCGGCACGCAGTTCTACGGCCACTCTTACATCCAGGGCGCCGTGGACTTTATCTTCGGCCAGCACGCGTTTGCGTACTTCCAGAGCTGCACGATCGCCTCGAGCGGTGCCGGCAGCATCACCGCGCACGGACCCGCCAGCTCCACCGATGGCATCTGTACGTATCTGATACCCAGTCTTTGTCAAGGTGTCGGGTTTACTGACGGCTTTTCCAGACGTCATCAACCAGGCAACTCTCACGACCGCGTCGGGTGCGGGCTCGTTGACTGGCCAAGTCTATCTCGGCCGTCCGTGGTCGCAGTACGCTCGGTGCGTGGCTGTATCCCTCTCTCGTTTCTCACGCTGACCGCTGCTCAGCGTGGTCTACACGTACACGACTATGGGTGCGCACATCAACGGCGCGGGCTGGTCGGAGTGGAGTGCGTCCACGCCCAACACCGCCGACGTTCTCTTCGCAGAGTACCAGAGCTCTGGGGCCGGCGCGTCTGGTACCCGCGCGTCGTTCTCCAAGAAGCTGTCGTCCCCCACCGGATACACGATCCAGGATACCTTGGGCAGCCACGCGTGGGTCGACACGGCCTACCTGTGATTTAAATACATGTCATAATAACAACAATTTCTCGTCCGTTGTGAGACGGTGATTTAATTGCTTGTGTATCGTTGCTCGATGCCGACCCGCGGCCTTTGAGCTGCGATACAGGAGCAGCTGGCTCTAGTGGACGTTTAAGGGGTCTGTAGAGCATGCCATGATATTCCTCATTCCCTGTTGCTTGTATGAAATGTCGCAGAGCACGTGGGCTGTTGGTTCTAGTGTTGTGATGACCGCCCTTGCCTCTCCTGCTCCAGGCCAATCGCGACTTACAGTCCCTTGTCAGTCGATCAAGGGTTTGATGCGCTCAGATCGAGGCGCAAAGGCCTGGTTCAACGGAATGAGCTCGCCACCAGGGACTGTAGCCCACTTGGTAAGTCGTCGGCGACATAAGATTTCAGAGTCAAGTCGACGATGATAAAGCAGAAGCGACAGAACCATCATGCGCGATATATGGAATGGTTTATGACAGCAGTTGGATTTGGATAACTATTTTCAGATCACAGGTAGGCTGTGTCAACCCACGCGTGGCTGCCCAGAACATCCTGGATCGTGTATCCTGCAGTGGACGAAAGCTTCTTGGAGAACGAAGCGCGGGTCCCAGAAGCTCCGGCGCCGACACTGTTGTACTCTGCGAAGAGAACGTGGGCGGTGTTGGGCATGGTCGAACTCCACTGCGACCACCCGGCACCATTAATGTGGGCGCCCATGTTTGTGTTGGTGAATACAACGCTAGGAGACGGTTAGCAGGCCAATAGTCTTCGGAAGAGTAGCAATACAGCCACGCACCGAGCATACTGAGACCATGGACGGCCGAGATAAACTTGGCCAGTCAACGAGCCCGCACCCGACGCAGTCTGGAGAGTTGCCTGGTTGATCACGTCTGGGCATACATTGTCCATGAGCTCAACTCCTTATCAAACAATGAGAAGAACACGCACAGATCCCATCGGTGGAGCTGGCTGGTCCGTGCGCGGTGATGGTGCCTGCCGCAGTCGAGGCGATGGTGCAGGTCTGGAAGAACGCAAACGCGTGCTGCCCGAAAATAAAATCGGCTGCACCCTGGATGAAGCTGTGTCCGTAATATTGCGTGCCGCTCTCAGCGAGGAGCGTGTCCTGATATCCATAGAAACCACAGCCGTAGTAACCCTGATTGCTGCCGTAGGCACTGAGGGCGAGCGCCTGCGAGCCCTGTCCGAAGGTGTTCTTGACGTTGATGTTGTACAGCGCGAAGTTGTCTTTGTGGACACGGAGCGTGCCGCTGAGATCGTCGCTGCCAGCTGTTCCTGCGGAGAGCGAGTGTTGGATGTTGACCACGTTCGACTTGTAGTCGGCGGTGTTCGTCGTGTATCCGTAGATCTGGGACCCTCATTCAGCTACGATACGCCACGGAAATCAAGTAATACACACGGTGGTCATCCCAGCACGGGTGATGTACACCTGCTCATTGTAGGTGCCGGCGTAGACGAAGATGCTGCGCGCAGAGCTATCGTTGGGCAGCGCCGCCACGGCCGCCGAGACCGTCGTGTACACACCGCTGCCGCCAGCCGGGTTCACGACCAGGGCGCCCGACGGGGGACTCGTGCGCGACGCACGCTTCTGGAGGGTTGGGGACGCGGCAACGAATAGGGTTGAGAAGACGAGCGCAGCGAATGCGAGGAGCGATGGGAAAGAAACTGGCGTCCGGGCGTACATGGTGGCGAGCGGTATAGGGAAACGAATGCCCCTCAAGATATATGAGGACTGCAGCGGGAGCCGCAGGCAGATTCTCGGTCGCCCCTCGCGGCCCAGCGCGGTATTTTTGGGCTGCAAGACGCATGTGGGCGAGATATTTGGTAGGGCTTGGTTCCCCCCGTACGATAGAGCTCGCTGCTTACCTATGGGGATTTATCCGACCGAGTTGTTCCAGAGTTAAATTCGGACTTGCACCCATGCGGTGACATTTGGGACTCGTGAATGAACTTGATGAGTTGCACGTCGGAGGAAACAACGACAATGCTCTGTTGAACGATTGATTGTCAGGTGCTCTGATCAGGAGGTAAATCACGCGATCTGGTTAGGCTCCTTCGGAGGGGGACAAGTTCTATTTGACCTGAGATATTTGTTGCACAACAACCCGAGCTGGTCCCGAACCATCGAAGAGGACACTGAAAGCTGTCCATGCTAAATGACTCCGAGGCCGCAAGATTGATTCCGAAAGAGCCACTTCGGCGAACATTTCAAAGTGGGGAAAGCGATTCCGTTGCCTTCTCGGCTTCGGTTTAACCCGCCATCTGCTCCTAGAGGGATGCAAAGCCAGAGGACTTGAATTGATTGGAGAATATTCTCAAGCAGCGATGAGAAGCAGCTAGCCACCACCTGAAACGATAGCATCGTTCATAGCAATGGATCCCACTGGCTACACCGTGGGCAAGATGAAAAGAATGCTGAAGCAGATCACGAACTGTCAAAGCAAGATTAAGTGTAGATAGAGAGACCCGCAATGAAATCAAACCAACAGACCGTCGATCTACGAGCATTTATCGAAACGAAATGTTCTCCGGCTTCAAGAAACAAGACGGGTCGTGCACCTACGCCTTGGTCCAATACAGCTGATCATAGTTAGCTGCAGATAGTTGAGCGTGACAGAGATCTTGGTTGAGGACAGAATCACGATAAATATATGATGACGAAAGTGAGACAGAGGGTTATCCGACTTTCCACTCATTGCAACAGCGTATCCAAGACAGGCACAGAAGATTGCGTATTCCACCAGGGCGGAAGATCGGATACTGATGCACGAAGCATGCCAGCGATTGAATTTGTGAACCGGCCCTTGCCGGGCCCTGACCCATCTCTGGCAAGCGCATAGAATGATTTTAAGCTCGCTGTAAACGCAGACATAGGATGGGAAACAGCAGCGCGAACCGTATTCACAAAATCGACGACCCAAAAGTCGATAATGGATCTCACAGTGTCAAGCGGCGCAAGAAAATCCACGCGGACCGCTTCTCCAGCGACTTTTACAGCTGTTTCGCGGTGTGAACGTGCTGTAGGGAGCCGAAGAGGACGACGAACCACTTGTTCGTCCAACCAGCGAAACCGAGGACATGTTCGAGACACAAGAACGGGACAGCGTCGGCTAGCAAGTACTCTCACGGTTAGTGAACACGAAAGTAGTTGTGTTTTGAACTGAGATCAAGTGCTGCCGGGGGAGAAAGGATCAACCGGACGGTCCAGGCGCTTTGCCCGACAGCGTTACACATCAGATACTTGGGATGGGTGAGATGTGAGGAATGCTCACCAGAACTGGACTGGACACTGTCCGAATCCCCCCGGGTACGTATCTGAGCAGAGTGCCATTGTTATTGGGATTGGGATTTTCTTCATCATTTCCTTGAAGATCTTACGGACACACCTCTCTGTGCGTTTCCCACCAATCGTGCAGAGCCGTTACGCTGCTTCGGCTTTCGCCTACCATTGTGCAGATGCTCAAAGGCCATCGGGTCACTTGGCCTCGTCATCCCAAGGGGGGTCGAACTATTGGGACAGTCTGCGCCCTTATTAGCTCCCTTCCCGTCTGGATCTGGAAATTGCAGAAAAGCAGAACGTGGAGCGGCAAGAGGAATTTGAGATACTAGCTTGTAGAAATGCTCCTTATAGGTACCAGAGATCAGTTATCGGACACCGGTGAACGTTCGCAAGATCTATCCTCGTGTGTTTGTTGCTGTATCACTAGTATAGTATGACCAAGTACAAGACATCATCCTTAGAGACTTAAGCTGGCAAGCCGAGGCGGCGGTTGACAAGCCGGGCCCGTTCATTCAAAATTAGTATCCATTCCGTAAATAAGTGGTATGTTCACAACTCTCTTTGTACGGCAGGGACGCTCGAATATTCTTTGTAGAACAAAAAAGACCAAGATTTATATAACAAATCGGATACGTCGAAGGCGTGACACGTCACAGCATTATTCGCCGTCCATGGCGCCGCCCACACCATCGAGCCTCCCGCTGCCCGTTCCCGAGGAGGAAGAGTACTACTCCTCGTGGTCTCTCTTTCTCGTTTGTCTGCTTCTCATCCTCTCGCTATGGACGAGCTACTACCTGCAAATCAAACGCATACGATCTGTGCATGAGACGGGCGTGTCGATCCTGGCTGGCATGTTCGTGGGGCTCGTTGTCAGCCTCGCCCCGGGGACTATGATCAGGGACATGCTGGTGAGCGCGCCCACTGCTGGCGGGGCGCCGCGACGCGCTGTATCATCGATGGACCGCTCACGAACTACTCCCGCAGACATTCAAGCACACCCTTTTCTTCAATCTTCTGCTACCGCCAATCATCCTCAACTCGGGCTACGAGCTCAAGCAGGTGCGCCTTTTTGCTTTTGCAGTGGCGACTTGCGTACCGAGACCCGCGCGACAGGAAAACTTCTTCCGCAATTTCGGCTCCATCCTGACGTTCGCGTTCCTGGGAACGTTCATCTCCGCTGTTGGGGTTGGGTACGTACCCGTCCTCGTCGACGGACGCGCGCTCAACACCTGCAGACAGAATTCTCGTCTACGTGTATTCGTTCCTCGGACTCGAGTCGCTTGATCTCGGACTGGTCGAGTGCCTCCAGTTTGGCTCGACACTGTCTGCCACGGATCCCGTCACCATCCTCGCGATATTCAATCAGTACAAGGTGGATCCAAAGCTGTACACGGTGATCTTTGGCGAGAGTCTCCTGAATGATGCTGTCAGTATCGTCATGTACGAGTGCGTAGACCTATCTTGTTGTTCGCGGGACATGATGGCTTATTGGCGATGCTAGGACGTTGACCCAGTTTCGCAACAGTGGAAGCGCGGACGAGATCTTCATCAGCTCCTTCTTCAAGGGGACGGGGATCTTCTTGCTTTCGTTCAGCGTTTCCATGGCCCTGGGTGTCGCCTTCGGACTCGCGATGTCACTTCTGCTGAAGCATTCCTCGCTCAATCTCTACCCCCAAATCGAGTCGTGTCTGGTTGCGCTGTGCGCCTACACGTGTTACTTCTTCTCGAATGGGCTCTCGATGTCGGGTATCGTTTCACTCTTGTTCTGTGGTATCACGCTCAAGCACTACGCGTATCACACGATGTCCCGACGGACTCAGCGGACGACCAAGTCGATATTCTCCACGCTTGCTCAACTGTCGGAGAACTTCATCTTTATCTATCTCGGGCTCTCGTTGTTCACATCTGCCCCCGCATCCCAGCGTGTCACCAGCTACGTGAAGCCCTTCTTCATCACTATCACCACGGTTGCGGTCGTCTTCACTCGCTATGCCGCTGTGTTCCCTTTGTCGGAAGCCATCAACCTCTTCCACCGACATGTCCGTGGGCAGCGGGCGGAGGAGCTGCCGCACTCGTACCAAATGATGCTGTTCTGGGCCGGTTTACGGGGTGCCGTTGGCGTTGCCCTTGCTGCGGGATTCACCGGTGACAACGCGCAGACGTTGCGGACCACGGTCCTTGTGGTGGTTGTCTTGACGGTGCTCATCTTCGGTGGCACGACTGCACGCATGTTGGAGGTACTTGGAATCCGGACCGGCGTCGATGATGAAGCGGCGAGCAGCAGTGATGAGGAAGAAACACCGAGGTTCTTCGGGCGCCCACGACGCTGGGCTCGTTTCGGCGAGGACGAGTCTAGTGCCTTGGCTGGACCGCGGACCATTGGATCGCCCTACAACCATCAGGTGCAGTCTGCGCCGCCTATATTTTCGTCGGCGTCGTCGGAATACGATTCGGATGGAGGAGAAGTTCTGCCGCTTGCGACGGCTTCCGCAGCGCCTGACAATACACCTCGGACGCCGTCCATGGGAGAGGACGGAAAATGGTTCCAGGCTTTGGACGAGCGGTATCTTCTTCCGTTGTTTTCGAATGCCACCGCGAGCCGCACATTCCATGCTCGGCGTGCTAGACGCTCGACATCTGGAACGGCCAGTGCGGGACTGGTGGACTCGCCGACGGCCAGTGACGACGAGGGATTGGACGATGAGGACGGGCAGGAAGTCGAGCTTGGCGTGCCTTTGGAACAGCGGACCCCACGTCCACTGCACACGCAGTCGCTTGACGAGAGTCGCATCGAGCGGGGATTGGCGAGTCCGATGCTGAGATCGAATAGCACCAGTGAACGGCTAGCTCCGTGAGCTTCAGTGGACTCTTTTGTGTGTATTACCTTACAGGGCGGATAGTAATTTGGTACACTTATTAGTAGATTCAATCCCATGTCTGTTTATCACCGATGCAGTGGACGTCTCGACCCCCGCGGTCCTCATCTGATCTCAGTTGTTGTCGGTTGTTGCTCAGCCTCAGCCTTTGTCTGCAACATCCTCCGTGATCATGTCTGTGGCGATTGATTCCATCTTGTGGTGTTCTGTAGCAATATATAAGAGCCCTTCAAACAATCTCTACATCTCACCAACTGTTCGCCTTCCATCATTCTCCCCTTTAACGCGCCGAACTGCCTCAAGGCTGTGTGTTTTGTTCACAATATCAAAGTATCTAGTTGCGCCAGACTCTGCGCTATCAGCCCTACCCACCCTTCTCCTTGACTCAGATTTCGTCTTGAGAGTTATCGACTAATGGTATCAGCGCCTGAATCAGTCCTGCAGCACGCAGCCTTGCATGCCCAACTCCTCAGTACCATCGCTAGTCTGGACTATGTCACACCCGCCCTCGCGGAGCAGAACCGGCATATCGATGGACTCGAGCAGAAGCTGCGAGACACGAAGTTCAGGGTCACGAGGCTCGAGATGGTGACGAAGAAGGAGCGCAAGGAGCATGAATCGTTGAGAGACTCGACGACGCGGAGGTTTGCTGCACGGATGACGGGAAGAAAGGACAAGTTCGAGGCTAAAGCGAGTAAGGAGGAGAGGTATGCGGCTTTGTGTGTATCATCCAGGGTGATGGTTGATCATGGGTGTACAGGGAATATGTCGAGGCGCTCGAGAACGAGATGAGGGAGAAGAAGATACAAGAGACCGTGGAGACGCTACTCGCGGAGGCTCATGTCGTGGTACGCTCTGACTGCAGATGATCTGGTTTTCTGCTAAAGCGCATTCCAGCGCGAAGATCTGCAGCAAAAACTGCAGCAACATCAGCGCGCGCAGCAAGATTTGAATGCGCTGTACAGCAAGATCTTTGATGGGCCCACACAAGCGTACCCAGAGGACGATCGTTTGGAATATGTGGTCAAAAGCACCCAAGATCGCTACAACGAGATCCAGGGCCGCTTGAATACCGAATCGCAAGCCGCGCGCTTCTTGCTGAACGCCGACAAATCGCTGGACCAATGTTTGGCCTTTATCGAAAGTGCACTGGGTTACTCGACTTGGGGTGCGCCTTTTATCGCTGTTGCATCTGTTCTCTGCGAGCGCTGATATGGGTTCATAGATATGTGGGGAGGTGGCACGATGAGCGACATGATGGAGCGTGATGCTCTCAGCTCGGCCCAGCAAAGTTCGATGCGCGCAGAGATGTTTGTGCAGCAAGCCCAGATGGCATCGCGGATAGTCGGACCCATTGGACAGATTTCCATCGCCCACGGGTGTGTTCTGCTACTTAGCATCCCCTCTGTTTTCTCATGCAATTCCAGTTCTATCTTGTCGGATGTCATCTTTGATAACATCTTTTCCGACATGGCTTTTCACGGTACAATGGGTCCCTTCTCCATCATACGCGGTCTAATACATCCCTTGCAGGCAAGATCAAGGAGTCCAAACAAAATGTAGAAGCAGTACAGTCCAATGTATGTCTTCAGGTGTCGCGTTTGGAGCACTTTTCTCACGTCCTTGAAAGCTACAAAAAGAGCTCCTAGCATCAGCCCAACGAATAGCAGACATCACCCGAGAGCTTAGTGTAGAGGCAGACGCCCTCACCGCCGCTCGGAAGGCTTTGGACGACTATCGGCGCAGCATATTCGATCACGCTGGCGTAGATTCTATACCACAGAATGACTATCCCAGTTCCAGGGTCGAGATGCCTCGTGGGCCGCAAGGTGTGCCGAATGCAACTGGCTGCCTCCAACCACTTCTGCCACTCACACAATCAACTCCCCGGCAGATCCTCCTCCTTCCCACGTTGTTTCTGGCTTTCAGGGTGCATATGCGCCTCCCTTAGGGCCACCGCCACCCCAATATGGTGTGTTCGATTGAGATGGCGCTGCCATCGTAGCGGTCATCTATGCTTTTTCTGAGATCCTGATTCACGTTCCAGTTGAAAGCGTTTCCCCGGTATCTGGACTGTTACAAAGCCGTAAGCGGTCTATGTTTCATCCCTCTGTCTGTAATAACCTGGATCTTGGCATTAGGCAATCCCTATGCAGCTGCTCTCGCTGCCGGGCCGATATTCGATGCAGAGACAGGCCCGGCGCGAAAGGGATAGATTTTGTAGTCGTATTTTACTTGGCCGGACACGAATGTATGTTATCTGGACTTGTGTAGCTGGCCAGCTGAGCCCAGCTTGATGGGAACAGCTTCATCCTTATCCGCTTCACAGCTTTGTATCAAACAATCACGCACCCTCTGCTTCCAATACCGGAATCTCAAGTCGAGTCTGCCAGCCTGTCAGCCCCAGACCACAGTCTCGCTGATCGAGGCTGTCCAGCGTTTCATCCAGGGCCTCATGGGTTCATTCTCCCGGGCTGTGCAGGCCACTATCAGCGATCGTATGGCACTTGATCAACGCGACGCGATGGCCAGTGATACATATATCGCTAGCATTCACCGTCCCTTGGCGCACACCCCCTACCCCTCATGTCGTTTCTGACCCCTAGTACCCTGCGGTTCTCGTTGAGCGACGCAGTCGTCCAGCAGACCGCATACTATGAACGGCTCTTAGCCTCCCTCGCGGAGCTGGAGGGCGTGCCGGACGCGTTGGCGGAGCAGAACCGGTTGGTGGACGGGTGGAAGCGGGAGCTGAAGCAGTCGCAAGCGAAGCGGAACCACCTGAAGAGTGAGTTGCCCATAAGGAAGATGCGGTACATGGACGCGAAGGAGCCGGGTCCGGGCCGACTCGTTGCGGCGATGCTAGGGAAGAGCGCGAAACATCGAGAGTATGTGCGCGGGGTCGAGCAGTATGTTTGGTGATGCCTATCTCTGCCTATCCTCACTGTTGCAGAGCATACAATGACGCACTGCATGCGGCTAATGCGGAGGAGACGAAAGTAGAGTCGCTCACGGGCATGATCAAAGAGGGGAGCGTTGTCGTGCGTTTCCCATTCCTTCCAGAAGACACTGTTCCTCGTCCTTAACATAAATCTCAGCGTGCGGAGTTGGAGCACAAGCTCCAGCGATTCGAGATCACGCGACGAAATCTGGATGGGCTTTACAGTCGACTGTTCGACGGACCGACACCAGGCAAGACTGAAACTGTTCCGCCCGTCGCTCATCCTTCTCTGACCCACTCTTGCGCAGATTATCCCGAAGACGATCGGCTTGAGAGCGCGATGCAGGTCGTCTTGGGGCGATATAACCAAGCCAAGGGACAGCACGAACACGAATTGCAAGCGGTCAACCAGCTGCAGAGCGCAGACAGAGCGTTGGCTGCTTGTCTCGCTCAGTTGACCGACGGGGCCAAGTATGCTATGAGAGAGGGCGGGTGAGCCGTCTTGTTTCCCAGATGTTGTGAAAGGGTGTGCTGACAAGGGACCTACGCAAGAACGGCAGATGCGATGAAACGGTCTGCGTTGAGTGCGGCACAGAACCATGCGACTCAGGCTGCGACCTGTATTCAACAGGCTATCATCGTCGTCCCCGAAGTAAGGCTACCTTCAAACATCTTAACGCAGGGGTGTGTGGGCTGTTAAATGTCTGCTTTTGCCTATGGCACTGACCATTTACCCAGTCCGCTGCTTGGGGAAGTCAACTTCGATTTTTCGATCTACGGCACCACATTACGCAGTGCGTCGGGACAGATTTCGAGATACCCGGTTCCGTGAGGCTGATTTCGACACAGACAAGATCAGGTCCTGTATCTCATCCGTAGAGTCGACACGCGAGGCGGCAAGTCCTTAACAGGTCCTCCATCATGCAAATTTGAAGCTCATGCCTCTTTAGATACTCACTCAAATGAACGCAGCGAAGACGCGCGCTTCGATCATCGAGTCGGATCTCACTGAAGAGGCTGAGCTGCTCGAGCAGACGCGTAAAGAGCTGACGGCGTATCGGAGACAAGTCGTTCAGAGCATCCTGGAGAATCCGCCGCCGGAGGATTTACCGCCCGACTATCGCTCAGCGCCCTCGTCACCTGTGCATGGGCCGTCTCTAACGTTGAGTGGTGCGTAGGAGCGTTCTGGGGAAAGGCTTTCGAAGTTGACGTTCACGTGTCTAGATCTGCCGCCGCTGTCTTCATTGGTACTATCCGCACCATGAAAAGGCTGTTATAGATTCTTGGAAAATGTTGGACGAGATCTATAATAGATTGAGTGCTCAAGACGTCTCATCAACATCGAGACGCGACGGCGCCGGCCGAGTGTCTGGTGAACGTCTGAACGCACATTGAGTGCTAGCTTCAGCGCTAAAAAGCTGAACTCTCTGTCGCACCACCTTCCAAGCGGTCTTCACTCACCCATCAGCGCCGCGCTTAAGCTCTTAGTGGAATCATTTCCATGCATTCTTCCAGGTTTTTTCTGCAAGCTGCACTCCATCAGCACTTCAGATCAGCGACGCAAGGTGCTCCTGACTTTAATTGGGACACGGTCATGTGACTCATTGGCTCGCGCTTCAGTCGAAATCAATCGTCTTCGGTGGGCCAGAAGTGAGAACCTCATCAGCCTGAAAGATCTAAAAAATCACTCTATTGAACTGGGTCTTTGCGGGCATCTTGAATTCTTCTGTTCAAGCTTTGGGTGTCATCTTCAAGCTAGCTCAAGGCTGATTTGCTTCGCGACTGGATGGCCGACGATCGGCTATGGAATACTAAACGCAACGCAAATGGTAAGGTATAGTTCCATGAGAAGAGGTATCCAGTCAGGATCCAACTTGTTTCTCGGATACTCCACATCTTGTACGGCGGAATGAAAATAAAGGTCGAAACTCATAAGTAGGAGCTGGCTGCGCACGTGACCAAGCTGAAATGCATGACTGGCACGTGCCAAGACTCTCAGTCTCTGCCGTTGTACTTGTGCGAGTCAGCGCATGTGTTGTTTCAGCGATCCAGTGCAACCACCCTACTTCTTTGCATAGCTCACTTGGAAAGCATTTGATACTCTCGGGTGGGACCCTGTCCTGACGCCATCTTTCATCATACAAATCATGCCAATCACGATCTGTCTCCATGTCCCCTTGAACAAACATGCAGGAGCCCGACGGACAATGCGACGTTTGGGGTGATGATAGCAGAGGCTATCAAAGCCTATGAACGCCAGACCGACACGTCGTTATCCCAACTGCCGTACGCAAACGAGCTGCAATCCTGCAGGACCGTCGAAGATCTCATGGCTGTGCTGGGAAAGCACAAGGACTCCTTTGGGCAGTTCCGAGCGCAGGAGGAGAGAGTCAGAGCCGTCCTCAAGCCTATCGCGTCCCTGATGCAGACGCTGCTCGACCCCGCCGGCGAGGTCGCCAACGCGTTCGTGAGTCCCCTCACCCACAATACCGGCTGTATTCAATTTCCTCATGGACATCGGCGCTTTTTAGCTTCCGGGAGGGAAATCCGTATTCATTGTTTTCGCGGTGTTTCTCCAGGTGAGCGATCACGCCGGCCGACGACCCCATCCCTCACACGATGATCTGGACAAGGCTGCGCGGCGGGTCAGCGGGACGTACGACTCGCTGGAACTCATCCTGACCAGGATCCGAGACTGCTTAGTCCGATTGGACACGTACCTGCAGCCAGGCTTTCTGCTGGGCCCGGCGCTGCGCGACGTGTTCGTGCGCATTCTCATCCAGCTCGTGACTGTGTTCGGGCGTCTTACGTCGCACCTGAACGTCATGCTGGGGAAGCGACAGCGCTTGCTCTCTGCGCTCAGGCGGACAAGTACGTTTACATGATCTGTCGAGGTGTGCAAATGCTCACAGCTGTGCTTGACAGAGGACTGGGCGAAGCAGCTGCTTCAGGCGGACGATGTAAATGATGCGTTGGGCCAACTGGATGAGCTCACGAAACAAGAGGGTCTTGCTTCGTTGGCGGAGATCAGAGTGGCAACAGAGGGCGCCAAGGTGGCTTCCGGGAAAGCCCAACTTGCCTCTGAGAATGCAAAAGTGGTGTCTGAGGACGTTCGGGAGATGATAGGTGCGCCTCATTCTCTCTGAGCATATTCGTGACTAAAGCGCAGCCTAGTGGGACAGCAGGTCACCTCTTGGCTAGCCCCCTACGACAACGGCCCTCGCTACCACACACTTCTCAAATCTAGGCAATCCGGGACGTGTGAATGGTTCGTCGGCGGGACCTACCAGCAATGGCTAGATACCAGCAATGGCTTGTTTTGGCTTCATGGTAATCGTGAGCGAGCGATTGTCTCTCACGAGTCCAAATTTCTCATTGCAGCTCAGCTGGGGCAGGCAAAAGTGTCTTGTTGTATGATTTCTTCCTCGTCGCTTGTCGTCCGTTGCTCAACTCGGTTCAGATCATTCCTCGTCGAGCATTTGATAACGCAGAAGGAATGCGTCGCCTATCACCTCTTTGACTTCCGCGCTCCGGACACATATTCTGTACTCAAAATGCTTTCATCGTTGGTCTATCAACTCGGCACTACATCTGAGACTTGCCACGGTCAACTAGAGAAGGTCTACTACCAACTCCGCCGCTCGAGCCTTTCCGCAGACCAGGATTCCCTCCACGCATGCCTACTGGAGATGATCAGGACCTCACCCCGACGAGTGATCATAGCCCTGGATGCACTTGACGAGTTTCCAAATCCTGGGCGCAAGGACGCGCTGCTTCCCTTCTTACGGCAGCTGAAGGCGGACGCGATGGACAATCTGAGGCTGGTGGTCACGTCACGTCGGGAGGCTGATATACACCATGCTGTTTTGCCGCTGTCGACGCATTCGCTGGATCTGCATGACGTCCCTGAGAGCCGTGCCGACGACATCTCGAGCTATATCGCAGCGCAGCTGGCATTGCACTGTGGGCATTGGTCCGCCGATACTTGTGTCAGAGTCAAGCAGACTCTGCAAGAAAGAGCTGATGGAATGTAGGATTTCAATGATCTTTTCTTCGCCGTATTGACTGACCAGGCATGTGCAGGTTTCTTTGGGTGCTGCTCCAAGTACAGCATCTTCGGGAATGCGAAGAGAGCGACATCGAGGAAGAGTTAGCCAATCTGCCGCATGATCTGAAGGACACCTACGATCGCATCCTCCTACGCCTCAAGAACGAGGGCTCTTTCCACCGGACCCGCCGCCTTTTGGAATGCATAGCAGCTGGCAAATATTCATTCACGACGGAGCAATTGGATGAGATCCTTGCTATCGACTTTGAGTGGTTTCGCACCGCTGAACTGCCCAGCATCTCTCAACCCAGACGGGACCCAGAACAACTGATCCGGCGGCGCGGGTCATCGCTAGTCAATATCGTCGAAAACACCCGGAACGGGCTCATCGAAGTCCAGTTCGTCCATTTCACTGTGAGAGATCACCTGCTCAATGGCAGCGACGTGCTGCGGCTGAACATGTGCTCCGCTCATGCAACACTCTTCGCGGCGTGTGTTGCGGCCTTGCTGGCCAGATGCTCGCTTTCGTCCTATGCCGTGGCGGATTGGACGCATCATTCCTCCCTCGTTGGACCCAGGGAGCCCGAAATCAAGCCTCTCCTAGACCACATCCTCGGTTCAGCGCTTCCGCTATTTTTGAAACGGGTCGACTGCGGTCCCATGGCAGAAATGCTGACGCTCAAGAGAGGCCCTGAGCCACCGAAAACGTTTCCTGCGGACCTCATCGCGTCCTTTGACAGCCCGCTTCATTGGGCAACGATGCTCGGTTTCTCGCAGCATGCCGCAGGGCTACTCGATCAAGCCAAACAAGCCCATCCCGAAGAGCGCGACCGATACATGCAAGCGATCATGCGCGCGGTCGAGTCCTCGCTTCGAGATCAGAACCCCGCGGCTCGTTACCGACAGTTGCCTTATGTTCATTATCATCTGCAGGGGATTCCTGGCGTATGGTACACACTGTCGTATCTAGAATCTGCATGCAAAGAGCTGCAGCTCGCGGCAGATTCCAGCGCAAGTGCAGATAGTACGGCCGTGGCTTGTGCTTGAAGAAAGACTCTATCCGTTTGATATCGATATTGATGAGGGCGAGAATAGCCGTGATCCATCCCATCCTCGTCCAGAGATGTGCCCGTCACATCTCAGCTTTCACCGTCGGGAACTGCTTGGTATGGGAAGCTTGGAATCATAGAAGCACGTGGTCCACATTCACAAGCAACGTCAGAGTAGATCGAGTCCTCTGTTGTCTATACAGAACTCCACATGACTTCAGTGTTACATAGTATTTGACGGTCGCAACCAATTACGATTCTTTGGCAAGTACTTTTGCTCAATTGCACCACTGGGGGTGAACGGAAAAATCTTTAACGAGGCCTACACACGTGGTCCGCATTTAGCCGCATCAAAGTCATGTGGCTCATCTGGCCCGTGCGTGGGAAGATGTGGCTGCGAGGAGCGTGCCCACCATCAAAAAGCCTGACCTCCAGGTCACTCCTCGGTCACTCCCCTCTCTCGTGATCTGCGCGCCGAGTGCTAATTGCTGCCCCCCTCTGCCTCACTTGCTCTCATCGGCTGTGTACTTGCCAACATCCCCAGATTCAAAGCCTCATTGAGTTTGTAAATACTCATCTTGGTCGGTTCTTGCCTCTTTTTCACATTTTTTCCTGTTTATTGATAGGCTGCTCCCCTACCTCTAGGTTCCCACCAACCCTCTGTCGGAGACCAGTTGACTCTGTCGGTGTCTTGAGGCCCTCAGATCATCTCCCAGACTACGCACGCCCCTCTTCACCCCTCCAGACGATTACACACATGGCTTCCGGAGCGCCCGACGCCACCGCCATCCCCTCTGCCCCGGTAGCACCCACTGCCGGTGCCCCCAACCTTGCTGGCCTGGACCTCTCCCAGATTCAAGGGAGTGGACTTGATCCCAACCAGCTCATGAACTTATTAAGACATCTGCCGAACGTCCTGACCAAGGTGCGATTGCCATTCCTAGCATTTCCCTGTATCGGCGTACAGTGTTGCTTGTCGCTCCATGTTGTGGCTATTCCTCTGGATCCCCAGCCTCTCTGGCGCCAGATATGAATATGTGTTGAGCGCGCCGTCGCTCATCCGCCACACGTGATCGTTCTGCGCTTGCACGCGCCCTCACATGACATGCAATGCTGATTGCCCACCTTCAGTCACTCGCAGACGGTAACCTCAACAAAGAAGATGCCGCACAAACGCTTTCCAATCTCTCCGGGCAGTTCCGCGACCCGGGTCCCTCTTCACATCCACACGGTCCCCCAGCTCTCGGCCACTTGCCACCCGCCCACCTCGGCATGCTCGGGACAGGCGGCATGCCCAATCCGCCACCGACTGCGCCGGAGGGCGACGACGAAGGCGACGAGGACGACTACGTGGACAAGGACGGTGGACTGACGGACTCTGGACGCAAACCATCGAGCGGAAAGGGGCGCGGCCGAGGTGGTGCTGCTATGGGCAGCGACGAGTGGACTCGTCAGCGTAAAGATAACCATGTGCGTTCTGCCCAATGGCTGTGCCATCACCTATCTGAACGTTCTGCAGAAAGAAGTTGAGCGCAGGCGGCGCAGCAACATCAACGAAGGAATCAACGAGCTCGGCCGCATCGTTCCCAACGGCTCTGGGGAGAAGGCCAAGGGGGCCATCCTGTCTCGTGCAGTGCAATACATCCACCATCTGAAGGAGAACGAGGCCCGCAATATTGAAAAGTGGACGCTCGAAAAGCTCTTGATGGACCAGGCCATGGGCGATCTGCAAGTCCAGCTGGACGAGATCCGCCGAATGTGGGACGAAGAGCGGATGAACCGGCAGCGGGTCGAGCAGGAGCTCGAAGCTCTTCGTGGCGGAAAGGCGGTCCCAGGTTCGGGCTCAGAGAAGCGCAGTAGCCCCGATGGTGTCGATGCGGACGGGGCCGATAAGCGGCCTCGCACCGAATAAGTCTCATGCCTTGTGACGAATGTCTTTTTTTTGTTTATGAAGGTGTACAAGTAGCAGAGCGTTGTACTTTCCTGTAACGACCAATCACTTTTCTTGCATCTACGTTTTCTTGAATTTCATGCACAATGATTTCATGCACAATGGTTACGGGTTCCGTGTTCATGTGACTTGTGTCGCTTAGATATCGATGAAGGAAGATCAAGGGATCGACAACTTTCTGCATGCTCCATATCTGTGTACGGTCTGCGCCCGATGTCCTCTCCAAGCGATGAAGATCTACAACTGGCGCTCTCGGAGCTGAAAGCTGCGAACCCCACTCTTGGCATTCCCAAATTGCACGCGCGCCTAAAATCCGACTATCCCGAATGGACGGTCAGCGAAAAGCGCATGCGGAAGATTCTAGCCGCCATCGCGCCCCCGCAAGACAGCACCGTGGCATCCCCACACCCGGCCTCCGGGCTTGTCGAAGGTCTGAATATAGAACAATGGACTAAGAGCGTCGATGTGCGATTCTTCGACAAACGCAAAGGCAAAGGGCTGGTCGCGAAACAAAAAATCACAGCCGGGGATACGATCTGGGTCGAGGACCCATTTATCCTCGCTCCAGAATGGTGTGTGATGCCCGCTTATCCCGCGCTGCCTTGCCCTTATCCGGATCGAAACCAGGGAGATCTACGACAAACAGCGCGCGGGCCAGGCGTGCAGCCAATGCACCACCCTTTTCGCCCACCCGTCAGAGATACGCGCCCGATGCCAGTACTGCCCCGCCGTGTTCTGCAACGCGCTGTGTCGCAAGCGATCGGACAGGACGCACCCCGTGCTCTGCCCGACGCAAAACCCCGCGTGCATGCCACTCCTGCGGTGGATCCGGCAGCACGAGTGGATGGCCCTGCACGCGCTGACGCAGTGCGCGGCGCGCCTGGCGCTGGCGCCCACCGCGCAGGCTCAGGCGGACGACTGGAACGTCGTGCGCGCGCTGGCGTCGCTCGGGATGGAGGACCGCGCCAAGTACAGCTTTAGGTCCGAGCCGGATCGGAAGACATGGAGACAGTCGTTTTCGCTGTTCTGTGATGCGTTCCACCGCCCGAGGAAGGAGCAGCCGAAGAAGACGTCCTCTGACGAGGAGCGCAGGATAGCGGGGATACTGAGGAAGACTCTGCCTGCGGAGATCGAGACCGCCTTCTTCGAGTACGAGGCGGGATTTTTGCATCGGCTGGGCAGCATGAGTTTGAGTGAGTGTTTTCTGCAGGGGTTAATTTCCTCGGATGAACTTGTCTGCAGACTTGGAAGCGCACGGTGGCCTGTACACCCTGCACGCTCACATGAATCACTCATGTTCACCGAATGTCTCTGTGCGACATCTGGACCAGCGGAAAGCACTGTCCCGCATCACAGTCAGGGCCTCAACAGACATCGAACCCGGCCAAGAATTGTTCATCACCTACGTCAATCCGGCTGGAAGCTACGCAGAACGACGCAGTGCGCTCGAGGCGTGGGGTTTCGTGTGCCAATGTTCGAGATGCTTGGCCGAGGGCAAGGATTGGAAGCCCCCAGCTGGTCTCGAGGGCATGGATGATCTTGCCAGCGAGCTTAAGGCTGGTTTGGGTGTCATGTAGAGACCTGGTCGCATATGCTCAATCCAGTTCGATTCCCGATAATCAGACGTGTTTGCAGAAATGGAAGCACCCCATAGATAGTGAGCCAACTAGAAATACACAAAGCGGATACAGGTTGTCGTCACTTGGCTGTGGGCATATCCACATCCCCCTCTAGATCGTTCGCAGAAGGTACAACCGCAGAGGTAGCGGCCCCAGCGGTAGTCATAGTCTGTGCCGTTGCGGAGACATCCCTGAAACTCAGTTGAAACCTCGTAGCCCCCGAACAAAGACTGCAGACGCACCATTTAATTTGGAACCTCGTCACCCGCGGCTTCGTACTGATATCCCTTAGAAGCCGGTTGAACAGAATATTCTGAGGGGGAGTCTCCTTCATCTCCTCGTTGTCGTACTCCGTGTTCTGGTAGTACCCAACCCGCACGAACTCCTGGTCTCTGTACGATCCCGTGAGGATGAGCGCGGCGACACCCAGCACGTCTTCTTTGGGGATCTTCGATGGATCGGGCGGCGTGCCTTCGAATTCAAACGAATTGACGCCGACTGGGACAGGACCGACGAGACAGTCGTCCAGCTCCTGGTCGAGTTCTTCGTTCCCCGGCGAAGAGACGTAGATGAGCTTCCACTCCAAGTCTACAGTCAAGAGGCGGGAGGTGAGCGAAGGTAATAGATAGGGGAGAAAGACGCGTCACCATCCTCCAGCGGGGCGATACACTCGAATGTAACACGAAATCTGTACGAGTCCGAAAATTTTGCGGGGTTGTTGATGAAATCAACGTTCTAACGACGTGTAAATGAGTGGAGAAAGGCCTCGCAGAAGAAAACAGACTCGTATGGTTACGATAGACATGTTTCGGAGTGAAAAACGCGAAGGTGGGACGACAACGAGGGATCGAGGTGGCAGACGCGCTCAAGTGCAGTTGTGATCCTGTCCCGTGACTGTGACTCTAACTGCCCTCCAGATTGAAACGACTCAGACTGGCTACATAGCTAAAAGCAAAGCAAAAACTAGCGTCCGAGTAAATCCACCTTCCCAGTAAACGAAATGCAAGTAGTGCAGCGTAAATCTATGAGCGCCCCGGTCCATCGAGTGCGACGAGGATATCATGGTTGCCACGACGGACCCACTCCTCAGGGGTAACACGCTCATCTTTCTCGACGTCAGACACAAAGAGCATGTCGTTTTCTGCAGAGAAGGCCCATCGGGACGGGTCCGGCGGGGGTGCGCTAGTGATGGCCCGCAGCTCGTAACGAATAACGCTGTTGGTGAAGTGGTCCAGGTTGAGATCGTTCTTGTCATATCCGAAAGGGTCTGTAACACGAATATATCAGCCACGAGACAATCTTTGGAAGATACAACCCACTTTCGATTTCTTCTCCGGCAACGATAAAGCCAAAGAAAATGAAGGACAAGATGACAGTGGCAGGGATCGTAACCCATCCGAAAGCAGAGACGATCTGGCTAGGCTGTAGGGAGAGAATGAGTCGTTTGCAGTGAGGTAGAAAACTCATGGGCAGTTACAATGGCAAGAATATAGATAGTCGCAACGGCCCACAGGTGGAAAGAGTACCTAGGAAAGAGAATGAGAGAAGAGTCTGGAATGTTGTGCGAGACGGCTCACGAGAAAGGAATGGGAGTGGTCAAGATACGTTCCAGCCCAGTCAGCGCATCGACCAGCTGGTTGAGGGCCGCGAGCAAAGTGTCTGTGCGAACTCAATGGACTGTTTCCTTGTGAGTAGATTGCAGCTTACTAGTGGTCGGCACATCAGTCTGTTTCCGGTTTTGCAAAGCAGCGATGTAAGAGCTCTGAGAAACATCAGCTTCCGATCGTCGCACGCAGTCGAGCAAACCGCACGAGATAAAGTGTGATCTCTAGTGGCAAGTTGTGGGTGCCAGAGCCTTCTCCATCCTTTTCCCGCAGCATTTTGGCCCGGAGACGCGCTGCCTTCTTCCCCTTCACTTCGTGTCCGCGATTGGTCAGCCTTCGCACGAGCAACGAGAAGGGGAAGATATCGAAGAGATGGTATCTCGGAGGCAGTTTGCCGGGGAGCAGTAACCCTTCATCCTGGCGCGCAAGGACAACCTTTTGCGACTCGTTGGGCCTCGGAGAGCGGATCGACTGGGCACTGGGCAGTTCCATGCTGTTTTTGTTGTCCACCGGCGAGTTCAGCGCCGTGGGCGGAGAGATGGTCAGAGGTGGCGGGCGGTGAGCTCCATCGGCTTCGATCTTGACGTGGCCTGGCGTAGTGGCAGGCATCGGAAGATGCGGAGCCGACGTGCTGGGCGCCGAGCGCTGGTACAAGAATGACCCGGGGTTGCCTTCCTTCGCCGTGGATGGGCGACGTCTCGACGAGGCGTCGGACGGATGCCGAGCTGAAGTAGGCGACAGGCCGCCGCCCGCACCGTGGTACGACAGCGAGTCCCGAACGTCAGAATTAGACAGGTCGGCGTTCGCGGGGATACCAGGAGGAAGCGCGTAGGCGGGCAAGAACTTGACGAGGTAGTACAGGTCCTGATAGTAGATCCCGTCCTCGCCGCGCAGATAGTGTTTCACAGCGACGCCGAAGGCTTCAAGCAGGTTGACGGCCGTCTTCTTCTCGATCATGCTGCGCGCCTTCGACTGCTCCGCGGTGACGGTTGCGCTGACTGGAATGTCTATGGCACGATTAATGGCACGAAGCGACAAGTCAGAGAAGGCGGGACTGACCAGGGACATGGAACCACGTTGTGCGCGCAAAAGTCCGGCTGAGGGAATGACATGAGGCGATAGCCGCCGAAGAGCGCTCAGACTGGACGCACCTCGCAAGGATGATCTGAGACCACAGCCGTCGTCCCTCGTTGTAGCGCTCGAAAGCCGTTGTTGTCCGGTACGAAATAATGAAACCAAGAACGGTACCGACCCTTGTCGCATGTCAGTGCGAAAACAAGGCGTTGGTGGTTAGTAGCAGCAGTACTCACACAGTGAGCAAAGTCACCGAGACCCGGACTTTGAATTTGTGGTGGTCCAATACAGTAATGAGCGTGGCCCATGCTCCAAACGCCAACAAGATGTGCCAGCACCTGAAGAGCGCGGTAGCAAGGAGTGCATTGAGAGCGGACGCTCCTGGACGACGACGACCCGCAAGGCTGTGGCTCTCTTAGTCGCTGTCGCATACGGCGCAGAGAACGAGGGGGCAGGACGCACGGATCGGGAGCTACAGCAAAGCCACGGTGAGTGAACGTGTCCGAGCGCTGCAAGGTGTCGTCGTCAGAGTCCATACCTCGAAGAAGAGAGTGGCGGTTGTCTGAAGGAACGGAGGCAACTTACGCGGGGAGTTGTTACTGGGTTCATTATACTCCGGGAGCGCGATCACCGTGGGGTGAGGGGCGGCGATAAGTACAGGGTCCTCAAAAAAAGGACAAAGTGGCTGCGCAATTATCGCATCGCTTGCAGACTGATATTGTGATCCTTGAACTGTCAATGCCCTGACTACAATGAACGTCCTCCTGGCCGTCTCTGGGCACTGAGGAGCTCTTACTGCACTACCAGCATGAAATCGATCTCCTTGTTACAATCGGCGCGCGTGGTGTTTCCAAAACGATCGATCGGGTATAACTCCGCCAAACGCGGTCACGTGTGCACCACTTCGGTCTAGTCACGTATGTGGTAAGTAGCTGCGCAGGTTTCCGGGACTTGGAGGGCTTTGAGCTATGCTCCAGTAGTCTACTAGTTTGAGAGCTCGGTAAAGTGAGGCCTGAAGTGGTTGATCTACATCACTGTGCCAAGCGAAGCACGGGGGCGATACGGTCTCCGCACTCCGACGCTGCAACATACTTATTACGAGATCAAGAGCGAGCAGAAGCGAACAAGATGCTTTGCAAGACTCCCGCCGCTCTCTGGCCATGTTTCAGCGCCGACCCCTGCTAAAAAAGAACCTTGTCAACTCGTACTACTACTTAGCTAAGAATGAGGGAATAACACAGCTGAGAACTGAAAGTAAGTGCAAGTAGATGGATGGTATGGTGATGGTACAATGAGGATAAGATAGGCTCATGAGTATTAGACATGTCATGCGTCCTCGTAAAATTATTTTGTATGCCGTGAATCAGAAGAACATGGAGTCGTCCGCGTAAGCCAGGAACATCGACGGTGTGGGCAACGAGAACATGGCCTCGTCCAGTTTAAAGTTGGGCGACGAGGCCATGTCGATGGGCGAAGGGATCGGCGAAGGAATTTCCCGGCGATCGAGATTGAGTCCCTCGACGGCGAAGACCCCAGAAGACATCTCGGATGATGACGAACTCGAGCTCCGGCTACGGTGGTGCGAGTCCGGCCCTGGGACGGCCAGAAAAGAGCTGGGTGCGTGAGAGTCGGTGACCGCAGACCCAGACAATCCATGCATCACTTGGTCCTGTCCCCTCTCTGCATCGAACATCTGCACAGCTACCTCTGCTCCGAAGTCCAGGCCCTCGAAAGGAGGGACGCCAGCGACGCCAGGGTAAGCTAATGGCCCGATTGGCAATGCTTCCACTTCCCGAATCCACTCATCTATCTGACCGTAGGACGAAAGGGAGCTGGACAACGGATCGTTGAGCGTAGCGAGCAAGCCCAGATCGGTAGCATTATCGATCCCGTCTAATCCTAGCCGCATGGCTTCCTCGTCTAGAAACGTCGTCCCGTTGTTTTCGAAGGACAGCGGCATGGGCGAATCACCGCCCAGCCCAAAGTGGGAAGAAAAGTCCGGCATGGCCATCAGCGTGCAGTTGAGACAGGAGCCAGCACACGACGCATCGGCACATCGGTGTTCTGTCGCATCCGAGGTCGCTGATTGAGGGTGGACTTCACAGCCGGGGCAGGCACAACCGTCCCCGCATGTACAAGTCTGGATTAACTCCGCCGAGGACGGAAAGCCACCCGATGCATCCGAAAGCGCATAGTCCTCGTACGATGGCACGGCACCTTCGGAACGGGGATATGGAGCATCTGGACTGGATCAGTACCGACCCTTCGAGATTGGATGTGTGACGCACTAGTCCTTGACAGGCTGGGGGGAATTTGCCACACATTGTCAGCAGAAGCATTCTGTTCCCTTTCGTGCGCAGCGCCAAAATGCTTATAGCTGCCATGCACATCGAATGACGCGCGGCGAGGTGCTTTCGGATTCTTGAAAGTGGGACTTCTACCGCCGGTCTCGAGCGGGCTGCGGGTCCGAGGATGCGAGCTCACGCTCAAGTGTGATCCTGAGCTCATCAAGGATTCATTGCTCTGAGCAGCATCTTGGAGCCGATAGAAGCTGCTGCCGGCCGCGCTGCTCTCTGCAGAGTTGAAGGCATGCTCGTAGGCCCTTCCATATGGAGAAAAGTGCTCGCCGTGCCCATGACTATGCCCATGACCGTGAAAGAGGTCGTGCTGGCCACCTCCCTGTGCTTGGAGTGCCGCATCACGGGCAGACATCCTTGGCAAGACTGGTCGCAACTCGGCGATCCGCGCGAGGATGTGATGTGATGCCGACCGACTGTGACCTGGGTTCGGCGCGGGAGGCGGGATGGGACTGGGAGTAGCGGGCGGGGATGCCTTAATGATGTCTCTAGTGTGCAGAGATGGGAGTGTGGGGTTGGGGGATTGCGCAACGCTGAGAGTGAGATGACTTGGGGCCGCCGGGGAGGACCGGCGCCGGCCGGGGCGTTTGCGAGGCGTGCAGCACTGACAGCCTTCACCAGTGCCTGCCTTACAGTTGCAACCCGGCACTGAAGGAGCCGATCCTGGAACGTTTTTAAGTCATCTCGCGCGCAGGAAGTATGGGAAGCTAGCCAGCATACCCCCTTGTTCGGAATCAGATGCAGACCCTGTCGACGCTGCGACGACGAAATCGGGCACACCGTTAGGGAAGGCAGGGTGTGCAGGAAGGACAGGGGTGCCTTTGGGCCCGATCAGCAAGCAGATCGGTGGAAGAAAAAGTGGCGCCAACCTTTTTTCTTGGGGGCGGAGCATGAAGAAGTAGGGGAGGGCGGTTCTTTGGATTCACAGATACATTTAACGTGGACTTGCTTTGTTTTGCGTAATTCTCTACAGTGCTCGCACTGTGTTACCGGTCGACCCTTCTTTTTGATCTCAAAAAGCGGGCGATCGGTGTGTTTACAGGCGGACGAGCGGTGACCCTTTATGCAAGTTTCACTGCAACTAACATCAGCGAGTGTAGGTGGGAGGATCGAGGAGGGAAGCTGACCATGCATACTTCTTGCTGCTGATTAGAACCTGCGAGATTCTCTGGGTCAGTCGATTCAACTTGAGGAGAGGGGGGAAAAGACGAACCATTGTGATTGCGTGTAAGAGAGGTGATGGACGCTGAGCGATAACGCCCGCCAACAAACCTCGAGGGGTTATTGGACCAGGTCCATCTCTAGAGCCGGGATATACGAGTGATCATGGTGGTGGTGGGAAGGAGGGCTTGTTGACTGTAGTTGACAGCACACACCCTACCTTAAACTGTGCACTGGCCACCGGCGATCGCTCCGGAGAAGCCGGAGGTATGTAGCAACGACAACACCAAGCAGTACCAAATAGAGTTTTGATATTCAAAAATAACTGATGCAATTACTCAACGGGGCTTCGTGAACCTTCAAGATTTCGCGTATCGCCTGTGCGGAGGTTATCGCCGGATAAATCCCTGGGCATCTTGGGAGAGTGCGCCTAAGGGAGCGTATGCCCGATGTGTGCTCTTCCCGCCCGCCGAGTCCCGATCACCGACGTAACGATCCAGTAACGGTGCGGGTTTTTCGCCAGAGGGCCGGACACTTGCCCAATCTTGCCCATCTTCTTCTCACCACCAACTGAGCATCGAGTGATCTCTTCCCCTTGATAGTCGAGTGCCTCATTGCCGGCCTCGAGGTCCTTTCCCCGCAATCAGCGAGAATCGGCACAAGCTCTGGCATTCTCTTCTACAGATCAGGAATCACTCCGGCCGCCGTTCTAGCGCATGGTCTAAAACAAGGGCAGGCTCTGCCCCAGTGAGCGTGGCGGACAAACAAAAATAGCTTAATTGATCTACACTGCCACTTGATTGGCATGTTAATCTCCGCCTCTGTTTAGGTTCAGAGTTGATCCCAGAGGTCCAACTCTCCGCACGAGGTGAAGAGGGTTGTACGCGCACAGAGGTGCTTGCAGGCCAAAAAAGCTTGACCTCAGCTGGATCATGCTAGTGTCGAGACTCGACGTTTCCCCATCGGGAACCGCGTGTGGTAAGTAGCTTGCCACATGGACTTCATAAGAAGCGTGTCGTCAAACGACCCAGCTGGTGGCATGAAGCCACAGAAATACAAACCGATGCACGTACATGTCTATAACAGATAAGGAAAGAGATTGTGAACAGACGAGAGATAGATTATCTCAGCAGGTCGAGTTCGTCAGGCTCGCCATCATAGACATGCCCATCGCTGGGTTCTGTGCGCATCCTTTCCAACACACTCTTCGGAGGGCCCGAACGCTTCACGACAGCACCTGCAGATGAGGGGGGTTTCTTATCAGACTGTACATCCTTTGGAGCAACCGCAGGCGATAGGGAGTTCTCCTTGAGCTTCTTGGATGGTCGTTTCACACTGAGATTGCCTCAGCAGACGAAAAGGATCAGGACAGACACTCACGACTTCTTCGGCACGTCAGAAGCCGTTGCCCTGGCAGGTTTGTCGTTTTCTGTCGTCACTTTGCGTTTCTTGGCGACCTTCTCTCCAGGCAATTCGTCCGCAGGATCGTCAGGAACTAACCTGCGTTTCTTAACTTTCGGGGGAAGGGGATCCAGAGCAAGCACCGAGGCAGTTGTCCGCGCGGCAGGCGTCTGGATGTCCGAAACTTTTTCTATCACAGCTTCCTCTTCGTCTTCTTCAGGTATGACCTCCAGTCGTGTCTTTTCCGTCCCAGTGGATGCGACATGACTCTCCTTAGGCTGTACTTTTCTTCGTTTAGGTGCCTTTTTCTCCGCTCCAGGCTCTGAATCCGGCTCCGCCGTCCGTTTCTTAGACTTTTTCGGCGTTTTGCCCTTGCTTGCCACTTCGCTGTCAGAGGACTTCGCCTTGCCCTTTCCACTCTTCGTGGTGCGGCTAGCAGGTTTGGTTGGATCTTCAACCTGAGACTTCGGCTTGCCCGCTAGAGAACGGTTCGTCATTTCAGTGGCTTGGACGTCAAAAATGCGGACCTTTGCGCCGGACTGGTCCAGGTTCTGAGACAGGCTTGGAGGCCTCAAGGTCAGCTTGGCTTGTGGCAGATGCCTGCGTTTTCGATGCGCGTTTCTTTGGCTTCGCAGCGTCGGCCGTTGAGTCTCGCGTTTCAACGCCATCTTGCATCTCCGCCCGTTTCGTGGAAACTTTGCGCTTGGTCTCCGTTGCTTTGGAGGTTGTTCGCCTCGAAATGGGTTTAGCTGCGTGTTCTGGATCAGAGGCCGGTGTAAGAGTACTACGGATCACATACCCTTATCAACATTGGCCTTGGTAGTTCGACTCCCGCTCTTAGAGCCCCCCTTGCGGGTAGGCTCGGCTACTTCCTCATCAGATTCCGCAGGCTCTAGGAACTTGGATTGAGCTTGGAAATACGGGGGATCACCGTTTCGAGGTACCTGTATCACGATCAACGCCAGATTCAACCGCCGCAGCCGTCTTAGACGGAGGCCGGCGGGATGTACCTGAGACTTCAGGGCGTCAATAAGGCGGCCTTGGTCAGATGAACAATGAACCACTCACCGACTTTCATCGAATCGTCGACGTCGGGCAATGTGGCTGAAGGATCGAGTTCCAAGGTGCTATTGATTTCAGCACGTTTGAAAGCCGTGCCACCACTCTTGCGGGCGACCGAAGATACGCGTTTCGAAGGTGCCTTCTTCCCCTTGGTCGGCGAAACAGATGCACTTCTAGAGCGTGAGCGTGAACGCGATCTCGCCTGCGCAGAAGCATCCTTATTCCCCTGCAGAATATCCAGCAGATTATTGTGAGTTCGAGGAACGAACACCCTGTGGATGTGCATAAGCAAAGTTGTAGTAGTTGACGGACTAGGGACGCACCCCTCGCGGTCCCGGAACCTCGCCTGCAGTCTCTTCCTTCGAATTTCTCTGCTCGCTTGCGCGTCAAAAGAGCCTGGGGGCCCATGAGGCCGGGGAAGGGGCGTGTTCATCTGTCGGTCATCCAGCCGGAACGGCAGTCGAAGGCGGAGAAACAACAACTAGCACAGGTCACAGTCGCGTGCGTCACTGATCGTCACATCAGGGAGCGTGACTGCGGGTCGACTGCGGACTGTGCCGCATACAATGAACGAGCTATATAACCGGCCACATAAGGCTTTCGTGTTTTGACCATCAACATCTGCGTCTGCGGTCTCCTCTATCCTTGCAAACTGCACCTCCCGCAATGCTCTCCATCGCAGCCTCCCCGATCTTCGAATTCGACCGTTTCGCATGCACCAGCCTGTTGACTGCGCCCGCTCCCCCCGCTCCTCCGCCAGCTTTGAAAGTCTACAGCCACCGCCGCCGAGGCTCTTTCGACTTTGATGACCCTGCAAAAATAGACCTGAAGCTCGAGCTGGAGGAGGAACAAGAGTGCGCTGCCCGTGTTGCAGCCTGGATCAGCGTCAGCGCAGTCAGACTCCCATTCGTAAGCCACCAGCTCCTCTTCACGGACTGGCCTGTTATAACACTTCTGTGCAGTTCTCAGTCACTCCAGTCGTTACTGAACGATCTCATTCGCGGACTGCTTGTCGTCCCTCCGTATTTGATGCGAACTTGGACCTTGATCTCGACCTGGATCTCGATCTCGATCTTGAAGCTGACATCGACCTCGAGAATACGATTTCCCACGAGTTTTCTCATCATTGCTCATCTACACGCAAACCCTCTCCCGTGCCTGCTTCTACACCGCGGCGGAAGTCCAGCAAAGGTCGTCGGCGCAACCGCGGCCTCGCTGTCTCGCGATCCTCATCCCATTCTCCTCCCGCCTCTCTCTACGTGATCCGGGAAGAAAGAGAAATCGACGACTGATAGTCATTTGCTGCCAACTGAGCTCGGACCGTACTTTTGCGCATCGCATCGCATCTATGCCCACACAGCCCACGCAGCCCACGCAGCCGGCCC
Source organism: Mycena citricolor (assembly GCA_963692855.1). Classification (NCBI taxonomy): domain Eukaryota; kingdom Fungi; phylum Basidiomycota; class Agaricomycetes; order Agaricales; family Mycenaceae; genus Mycena; species Mycena citricolor. The sequence continues at coordinate 182,134 of CAVNYO010000172.1, forward strand.
GGCACTGCTCAGCACCATTGGCCCGTCCATTCTTTGGTGGCCGAATTCGATCGTGCAATGCGAATCCGCAGCATCGATCCGACGCCCTATGGTGTTATCGACTTATCCCGCAGTGTGGCCGTCTACAGGAGAATCATGTCGGACTCGTGATGCATTGGTTTTCCCGGTGCACACGACCTGCTCCCTCATACCCATCTGCCTCTCCACGGCGACAATACATATATTTAGCACTTTGATATGTGCAGATCCTTCTGGATACCAGTTATACAGAATACACCCCAGCCGCGCTCATCAGTCATAAGACAGCTGAAAGCGGCCTAACCTATCTCTTTTCATTACATACACGGATTTTGACACCGATTGAGGATTGTGCCGGACGATCACCGAATCCAGGCTGGGAATGCTCTCGAGCCACTCTGAGCGGACGAGCTGAGTTCCGGAGACATCGCGAATGTGTAGAACACGAAGCTGCTTCAAGTCCATGATTACAGGGATGGTTTGGACAGTTTCCAAGGGCAGATCACCGCGCCAGATCGCCAAGGAGGGGAAGAACCTGACGATACTCTGCAGGAATTTGGGAGCTGCGGCAGAGGCTCGAGGAGCGAAGGCGAAATCAAAGTCGATGAGATTGCTGAATGGTCCCCGCTCTTCCAAAGCGGAAAGAAGCGTGTGCGTGGCTTCCTCTGCGTGGTCGCGTGACCAACCGATCGCCAGGCATTCCAAACGCGACAGACAAGTCGACCGCGCTCGAACTAGCATGAAGAGATTCTCGCTGTTCCCTCTGAGAACCTTCAGCTTCGGAAGGAAATCCGGTCCCAAGGATCGATTGTTCGGCTCGAATCGAAGATCGGCTTGCTGAAGAGCTTCGTTGGGGGAATTGCGCAACATGCTTAATTCCTCTAGCGTGTCGTTGTGTGAGGCCAGGAATGCGTTGAATCCGCTCGGAGACAATGGCCGCTGCCTGGTTTCGACGATTCTCAATTCGAGGACTCGCAAACGGGGCAAGTGTAGCGCAAAGAGATCTGAAACGAGGGTGAAAGGAGCGGATATGTGGAGATCGGATACAGTTGCTGGTTTCGTGGTGAGTAGGGCCGCGAACTTGAGCGAAAGCAGGCCTATTGGTAATCTCAGGGGGAGATGGAGGGCAGATAAGTAAAAGACTGGCCGTGGTGGTCAGCACGACAGTAGAAAACGGTTTTCTTGGCTTTGCCCAGTTTTCGGAGTTGATCCCAGTTCCTGGCGAGCAGGAACGTTCGAGCACCGGGCGAGGGGAAACTGATCTCGTCCAAGCACAGCTTCGCTAATATCTGGATGAAGACATCCACCGAAGTGGGAGATGCATTTCGAGAGAGATCGCCCACTAGAGTCACGCGTTTCAGCTGCGTCATATTCTCCAGCGATCGGATATGGATGAGATTGGGATTTCGGTAATAGTTCTCGGAGTAAGAGGTCGCATCGAGAGTGAGAGCCCGAACATGACTTGCTAGAGCTTTGTCGCGCGAGAGAAGCTCCAGCGTGTCTGCTACTGCGTCGTTGGGCTGGCATGCTGACGTTTCGGCCTTCAGCACCAGGTCGCGATACAGGATAGGCCGAAAGAGGGCAAGATTCTGACGGCATGTCGAGCAGAGCTTCGCGATTTCGCGTGTGTTATGATAGCGATCCACGATGTAGAGCCAGATTTCAACTGGTAGGTCAATCCACTCGCCTGGCATGGTTCACGATGAGTGGGAAAGCAGATCACGTTGAGGCTGGGTCGGGCCCAGCCTGTGAGAGGATGACTCCGATTGATCTTGACGGCACTAGGGCAGCGATCGGTGCCGGTGATGACGGCATCACAGACTTCGTCCCGACCTGGCGATGGAGACACCATAGAATACCTCTCTACCGCTCCTTTACCATGCCCACCACCCAGACTCGAGGATATGTTCTCGAGAACCAGATCACTCACGCGCGTCTATTTCCGGTGAAGAGCAACCATGCGTTTGTCTATCCCAGTCTCTCGCTCCTAGTGTCCTTGAATGCGCTGGAGGACCATGCTTTGGATCTTGGTCGGGGGTGGATATTTGGCTACGGCGGAAGATGGGCAAGACTTCTCGGTCTGCGACCTAGTCCTTATCTACGCGACAACGGTGGCACTATACGATCAAGACTAGAGCAAGTACTGCAAGACCGAGGGCTTGACAAGGCAGGGTTTGACGACGCGTGGATGATGACCATGCCCTCTCTACTCGGTTTCGAGGGCATCAATCCATTGACCGTGTATTTCTGTTATCGCCCCGGCGACGATCTATACTTGGTGGTGCTAGAGGTAAATTTATCTATCCCGCTTTCCACTCGCGCTGTTTCCAACACGAGCAGGTCCACAACACATTCGGCGAAAGCCACGTCTACTGCCTTGAAACTGGCAAGCAAGAAGACAAGACTCTTCCCACCGGGTACGGCGCTTCTCTGCATCCAGTCATGTTCCAATGCCTCAGCAGTTTCGATCATCAATGGACATTCCCCAGAGCATTTCATGTGTCTCCCTTCAACGACCGCAACGGTTTCTACAAAGTGTCTGTGAAGAACCCGTCGCACTCTCCCATTGGGTTCTCAGATGACGATGTGCAATCTCCGCCGCAGCCTACGGTTCGCGTAGATTTGTACACTGCGACGGAAGAGAACACCCCGACTCCAGACAAACTGAAGCTCACGGCGACTCTGAGACCGACTCGATCTCTTCCCCTGACCATACCAAATCTTCTGTCCGCACTTTCCCGGCACCTTTCGATCTGTTCCTGTCGTTTGCGAGGATCGCTTACGTCGCATGGATTCTTCACTACAAGAAAAGACTGGATGTTTATATCCGACCTGAGCCAGTTCCTGTTCTTGCTGGCGAACGTCCTGCAGGCGGTGTGCGCTGGATCGACGAAGGCCTATTCGAAGGATACGCCCGACGTCTGGTAGAAGACTTTCTGCAGAGACGTGTCAGGGAGACAAAGATCGCTGTCGTGCTGGTGCCCGGGAATCCCTCGATCCCGACCCAGACATTCACACCTGATTCGTGCCCCGGCTCAGCCACTCTCACGATCACGTACCTGTCCGCCCGCCTATTCACGATCATCTTCTTGTCACCGTCGCCACAGCACGCACTGCTCCTGGGCGCGGCGGAACATGTGTTCTTCGCTTCTTCGGCAGAACACTTCTGTGACATATTCGCAGCTCCTCCGTCGCACTCGATGACTCGCCGTCAGCGATGGCGCAGTGCCCCGTTGCGCAAGGTTCCGCTCCCACTGGACATCCCCGACCAGCATGCGCTGGACACTACGTCTTTCTGGGGGCCTGGCTGTCCGCCACTGTCGTCTGGTCATTGCTCTTCTTTGATCGCTTCGAGGAGTGGGTGTTCTGGGCAACTCGGGCTCGTCCACTGGCCGGAACAGAGCCTTGGAAGCAGTGGTACAGAGCTGCCCTCGTCCACGGTGGGAAACAGCTGCCTGTCGTACCAAAACAACGGGAAGGCAGCTTCCGAAGGGAGTTGAAATGAGAGAGATGTGCGATATAGACATAGTATGTTATATATCCTGGACTGTCAGTAGATCGGGCCTTGTTTGCCGACCACCGTTAGGCCCCAGCCTGCACACTTTCAAGGAGCGTCTTCAAATACAATGCAATGTAAACGCACCATAGGGCTTCGTATCTGCGAATTCTCGTGCCGCGGTCACGAAGAACAAAAAAAATGCTGACAAAGCCACCCGCCTTGGATCAGTTCACTCACCTGTAATTATGAAATCTTCCGCGTGCCCTCACTTTCCTTCTATCTGACGTTCACTTTCTGGAGCCCGAACTCATTGCTCTTCTGTCGGTTCTCCAATCGCCCGTGTATTCTCCAAACGCAAGGCATCCATTGAGGGAGGCAGGATTCCTCATGGTCTTCCAGACCGTAATCGTCCACTACTTCCGACGAGCTTCTGTGTCAGGTCTTGTATCTGCTGGAGGTGGATGAACTGTTGCGATGCAGCGCAGTAGGTGTCTGAAAGTGATGTCCTCGTCCTCGTTTTGCTCATCAGCGGTGCCAGGCTAGCAGGTACTTCCACACTCTGATCGTCGAATCCTCGCGACTCCAGTTCACCCTCGAGCTTGATAAATACTGCATGCTCCCTCTCCTCCCGCCATCCGACTTTCCGCCTATTCGACGCGTCTCAAACTCATCCGAGAGCGAGAAGCACGATGGCGGTCTCCGGAGAACTGGGGCCTGTTCAGAAACTAGCCTTGCCGCCGGCGGGGAGTGTTTATGAATTCGCGGGTGGATATTATGCCAATGGACGAGAAGATAATCACCGACTGACGTCTGGGATTTCCTTTTCGAGCTTCCATCGACCGAGCCAAGCACGGAAGACTCTCCGGGGGGATGTGGACGCATTCGATGGGGGACAATACGCATCGTCGACTTACCATGGATCCGGCGCAAGATCTGCTCATACTCGTGGCACTTGCACCTGCACAGTACGTCGTTCTTCAAGCCACACTCGGCGCTACAACTGCATTCTCCAGATCGGACTTTGTCTATGAACTCCATTTGCGCTCTCTTACTACCAACGAGCCCCATCCCGAAAGTTCACTGCCGATGGCATATTCTCGTGTCTGAGCAAGTCGGCCAACGCCGCTGCCAATGTGCCTACCGAGAGCACAGGCGCTGTGCGCATCCAAATCACCGGAGACTTCGCGCGCTGCTGATCAAAGAGGTTCAGGAGACCGTCAGAGCGCATCTGGAGATATGGAACTGGCGTCATGGAGGTAACAATTCGGTGTGTGATTTCGCGACTTGTCTCGAGTGGATTATGATATGTATCACAGTGTTCCATGGCAAAAATAGAAAGGGATCGGGATTTCACGTTCCTTTCGGATGCGACTTTTCTGATTGTGCGACCGTTGGGTCGGGTTTGAGTACTATGATGTTTAAAAATCCCGTCTTGGGTCAATCTGATCCACGCCTCAAAAGCAGCTACGCCCTTCCTCCCCTGGCGAGGGCTTTGTGTACTGGTACATCTGCAGCTGCATGAGCAGCAATCCCAGTCCGGATATTTTCCTCCGACGGCCGGATATGGCAAACGGTGTATTATCCGAAGCCGGACGAGCGTCTCCAGGCCTGTTGCCTGTACGTTTTCAAACCCAACGGACCAGGAGATCACCCCTGTGCACTCCTTCGGTGTCTCAATGTCAAGATCTTTCTGGAAGGTGACCCTTCACAGACGACATCCTGGAAATGACCCGATCGGTTTCTCGGATGGGGTATCGCCGTCGATGATCCAGAACCACACAGGGTCCCGCAGACAAAGGCATCTTCGCACTCTGTTGATGGCAGAGGGGGAGATCATTCCCTGGGAAAAGTGGGGCCCCGAGAACACGAGATGGTTCGACGAGGCTCTGAGTACGGATTGGCAGCACGCTCTTTACGGGCTCAAATCCGTCGAATGCATCGATCGGATCGCCGACTGGGCCAGTGACTCTCATATGGACGATAAGCAAGTACGAAGCGTGTCTATGGCAGCAGCCGACGGCCGACTCACGCAGAAATCTGCCCACTGTCAACGACTTGCTCAATGGCGTCGGCTTGACGTCGATGACGACGACGACGAGGTCGCGCTGGTCAACGGGGT